>CAUYPK010128335.1:0-14412 GCA_963574355.1 Loris lydekkerianus
TTTGTGTTTACATGGACGGAGCTGGAACATATTCTTCTTAGTAAAGTATCCCAAGAATGGAAGAAAAAGTATCCAATGTACTCACCCCTACTATGAAACTAATTTAGGGTTTTCACATGAATGCTGTAACCCATTTGCAACCTAGGAATAGGGGGAAGGAGAAAGGGAGGGGAGGGATGGGGGAGGTTGGTGGAAGGAGGGGGATTGGTGAGAATACATTTGTGGTGCATCTTACAATGGTATATGTGAAACTTAGTAAATGTAGAATATAAATGTCTCAACACAATAACTGTGAAATTGCCAGGAAGGCTATGTTAACCAGTGTGATATAAACGTGTCAACTGGTCTGTGAAACTAGTGTATGATGCCCCATGATCATCCAATGTACATAGCTATGATTTAATAAAAAAAAATAAATTCATTAATTAATTAAAAAAAATAGAGAGAATCATGGAAGCATTCCATACGCAGAGTAGATAGGCTGGCTGAAAAGTCTTTACAGGATTTACTCGTGGCAGCAGAGAAAGTGTACAACAGCAGAGAGACCCCTGAGGAGAAGCAAACTCGAGCTCAGACCAAGCAAACTCAGGACCTGGCTAAGGTCTTACTGGCCACCACTACTGCTGAGCCACAGGACTGACAAACCCGACAGTGACGGCTAGTGGATGAAAGTGAGGAAAAACCTTGAGGGAGTCGCCAGCGACTGCAGAGAGACCAGTGTGCCTACTGTAAGGAGATGGGGCATTGGGCTAGAGAGTGCCCCAAAAGAAGAACTGGCAAGCAACCCATCCCCCAAGGTCAGATTCATGTCCTAGAACTTGGGGAAATGAGTGACTAGAGGGGTCCGGGTTCAGCACCCCTCCCTAAACCCAGGGTAACCCTCAAGGTGAAGGGAATGCCAATAGACTTTCTGGTAGATACAGGAGCCCAATATTTGGTGCTTATAACAGACCAAGGTAAATTGGACACAAGAAAGTCCTGGGTGCATGGGGCAACTGGGATGAAACAGTACTCATGGACTACCTGAAGAACAGTTGACCTAGGCACGGGCTGGGTACCCCACACGTTTATGGTAATCCCAGAAGGCCCATAGCCCCTGTTAGGCAGAGATCTGCTGAGCAAGATTGGGCCAAAATATTATTTAAGCAGGAAGGACCCCAAGTCATGGATAAACAAGGGTGCCCCATACAGGTGCTAACCATTCAGTTAGAAGATGAGTACAAACTCCACCAGCCACCATCACGGGCCCAAGGTGACAGTGACATTAATTCTTGGCTCTGCTCTTACTCCTCGGCATGGGCCAAGAAGGGAGGCACGGGATTGGCCACCCATTGACCCCCAATTCTGGTAGAACTTAAACCTAGGGTGGAGCCCATATGGGTAAAGCAATACCCTATGGCACCAGAAGCAAAGAAAGGAATACTTCCACACATCAGGCGCCTCCTACAGGTGGGTATCTTTAATCCCATGCCAGTCGGCTTGGAATACTCCTGTGTTGTCTGTCAAGAAGCCCCTTTATGAAGCCACAAAAGAGAAAGAGCCTTTTCAATGGTCAGAAGACAGGGCCCGAGTGTTCAGAGAGCTCAAAGCTGCCCTCCTAACTTTTCCTGCGCTGGGACTCCCAGACATAACAAAAACCTTTCCATCTGTATGTGGATGAGCATAAGGGGGTAGCCAAAGGAGTATTAATTCAGACTCTGGGACCTTGGACTCACCCAGTGGCCTATCTTGTGCCAGACAGGACCGTACTTATATCCTCAGCAAGTCTCCAAAGTAAAATTGGCCCTGAGAGGTATTTTAACCACAACTTAACAAATGGAAAAATATTTTTACAAACTGAATGGGTATTCTAGCACATGAATGAACGCAGCCCTGCACCTTGGATAAAATTATTAGGTCTTTGTAGTTTTTATCTTGGAAAGGAATTAGTGTGTATGCTCCCTAGTCAGGGTGCAGCCATCCAAAATGTTTGGGACTGCTTTATTCATAATCTTGCTAGGGCTTCAGGGGTATGGCCTGCAACATGTTTGTGCCTAGAGATGGAAATCTGATTTCTGAGTTCACCTGAGCCTGAAAAATAAGGATTCCCTGTTTAGTCCTGAGTAAGAAGATCCTGTATCAATGTAATATTTCATAAAATGTCTCTCATTTGTAAAATATAATAATTTGGTTGTTTAAATTATTGGAAAAGCTGAATCTTTGTCAAAGAAAAAAAATTCTTGCCTTTTAAACCTTCTAATTGTGAGTTTGGTGAGTGAATGGTTAACTGTGACCCTGTTTTGTGATGTTTACATGTGATCCAGTTAACTATGTATTGCCTTTAAAATCTTTTAACTTGTAATCTTATTTGAACAAATTTTTTCAGCCTTTGATATTTGACAAATCTTCTGAAATCAAAACTCTAAAGTTTAGTCTTTTTGAAATATCAAGACCACAGAAAGTCTGAGAAAAACACATTAGATTTGATTTGTTATAAGAAACACTGTCAAATATGAAATAGTGATTAATTTTATGTGAGTTATGATTATATGGATGTTCCAATATTATAAAACATTAATCTGTCCTAATGTACATTGACAGTAATAATTTTAATTCATCTCAAAAAAGTGTTTTTTATAACTGGCTGAGTCCTTTGTCTAGGGGTAAATATTCAAAAGGCTAGATCCAGTGGCTTCAGGGTGGTCTCCCTGCTTACGCATTATAGTGGCCGCCATCCTCCTGGTGAAGGATGCTGACACGCTTGCTCTTGGGCAAGAGTCATTAATAATCACACCCCTCTCCATCGAGGGGGTTCTGAAACAGCCCCTGGACTGGTGCATGAGTAATGCACAGCTAACCCACTATCAAAGCCTGCTACTGAACCCACCACGGATTCGGTTCCTGCCCACTGCAGCCTTGAACCCCGCTACCCTCCTACCTAACCCAGAGACAGAGGCACTGATTCACAACTGTCAGGACATTTTAGTTCAGGTCTATAGCCTCTCTCAGGACCTGACTGACCAGCCACTACCAGATGCTGAGGAAACCTGGTTCACGGACTGTAGCAGCTTTATGAGGAATGGGCACAGGTACGCAGGGGTGGCGGTGGTTTCTGAAATGGAGACATTGTGGGCTGAGCTGCTCCCAAGTGGTACCTCTGCCCAGCGGGTGGAACTTATTGCCCTCACCAAGGCCCTAATTCTAGGAAAAGAAAAGAAAGTTAATATCTACACAGACAGCCATTACTCGTTTGCTGTGGCCCATGTCCACCGGGCTATCTACCAGGAGAGTGGGCTGCTGACCGCAGAAGTAAAGGCAGTCAAAAATAAACAAGAAATACTAGATCTCTTAGCCACTATCTGGTTACCAAGGAAGGTGGCTATCATTCACTGCCTGAGACATCAGAAGCCCATCACCCTGGTGGCTAAAGGCAATCATCGGGTGGATGAGGCCACTAAGGATGCAGTCCTTAATGCAGCCCAGACCCTGACCATCAGCCTGCCAGACCTGGGCTGGCAGTCCTGCCAGAGAAGCCTGAATACACCCTGCAAGACCTGGCATGGCTCCAGTCCATTCCCCAAGCACACTGCCCTCCGCAATATAACAGCTGATGGCATACTGCTGATGGAAAGACCATCCTCCTAGCAGAATTAGGGCTGAAAGTGTTGCGACACATACACCAGGCTACCCGTATGCGCAACAGAAAATTAAAAGATTTAGTTCACCATGCAAAAATCAAAGTTGAACTACTGGACACCAGAGTTAATCAGGTGATCAATGCCTGCAAGGCCTG
Source organism: Loris lydekkerianus (assembly GCA_963574355.1). Taxonomy (NCBI): domain Eukaryota; kingdom Metazoa; phylum Chordata; class Mammalia; order Primates; family Lorisidae; genus Loris; species Loris lydekkerianus. The sequence goes on from CAUYPK010128335.1 coordinate 3,773, forward strand.
CCAGCTCACCAACGCCAGGGCTGGGCCGACTACCCAAAGAAATCGTGACCGAGGGGACAAGCCAGGTGTGTACTGGGGAATAAATTTTACAGAAGTTAAACCAGGACAATATGGGTATACATACCTTTTAGTTTTTATAGACACTTTTTCCGGGTGAGTTGAAACCTTCCCTACAAAGCATGAAACTGCCCAGAAGGTGGTGAAGAAGACATCCTCCCCAGGTATGAACTGCCAGATCTGATTGGCTCAGACAACGGCCCTGCCTTTCTGTCTCAGGTAACACAAGGGGTAGCTATGGCTCTGGGAACAACCTGGAAATTACATTGTGCTTACAGGCCCCAGAGCTCAGGTCAGGTAGAAAGAATGAACAGAACCTTAAAAGAGACCTTGACTAAATTAACTCTTGAGTCTGGCGGGGACTGGGTAGGTCTCCTCCCCTTTGCCTTGTATCGGGTTAGAAACACTCCTTATAAGCTTGGGCTGACTCCCTACGAGATACTCTATGGGAGACCTTCACCCATCGTTCCTAACACCCGCATAGAAATGATAAATGAAGCAGGTGATGATTTCCTTCTTTCCCTTCAATGTTATCAGCAGGTACAAAAGAGTGCTGGGGTTGCCTGCAGGCTACTTATGAAGCGGGCCCTGTACCTGACCCCCACAAGTTCCGACCTGGTGACTGGGTCTATGTAAAGAGGCATCACCGGGAAATGCTGGAACCCCGGTGGAAAGTACCATATGTCATAGTCCTGATGACACCGACTGCTCTGAAAGTGGACAGCATCACCTCCTGGGTACATCACACCCACGTCAAGCTTGCTGACCTGTTCGCCATCCAAGAAGACTTCATTCCTCAATGGAAAATCCAGTGGGATAGAGACGATGAGATGATCCTTTAAAACTCAAGCTGAAGTGCTTGCCACTTGCACCTTGCTGACTGCCTTGCATGCCTTCCCTTACTCGAACCCTCATCAGCCATATAATGTAACCTGGCAAGTATTTGGAGGGGCCTGTCCATTCTGAGTTTGAAGTTAAAATAAAAGGAACCAGTAAGTAGGAGAGAGAGAGATGTGTAGAAAGACACAGGTATAAAGATATACTTTCAGTAAGGAAGGATAAAAGAAAAGAGAAGAATTTCATATAAGAAGGAAGATTTATTTGAAAATGTAAAAACTTGGTGCATGTAAGTCATGAAGGTTTGTGAAGAAGAATTTAGAAATAATTTTGTATGTAATTAAGTTGGTTATAATGCAAAAGAAAACTCTAGTTAAAACAGCACAGTTGTCTATTCTTGGTTTATAAGACTCATATTTGAAGCCTCTTTTTTCTTTTCTATTTGACCAGAGTCAATGCAGATGTGTGAAGCCTCTTAAATTTCTATTCTTCTATACATGTCTAAAATAATGAAAGACAAGTAATTGAAAATTAACTACAAGTGGAAAATGAGTTTATCCAGATTCTTTATTTGGTAAATGGTTTTCTTTTAGTTCTACAAGGCCAGTATCGACCCCTATTAAAAAGAGAACAGGAAATAGCGCCAGGCCCATGAGTGGGCCCTTGAATTCACAAGTAGAGGGGGAATGAGAGAACCAGACCAACGCTATCTTAGGCCGGAATATCGCTATATTAGGTATTAACTTCCAGTTCCCCCGCCATTTTGTTTTATAAGTTTCACTTTCCAGTAAGCCCAGGCAATTCTCCAGAATCATGAGACAGCTACCCCCCAATCAGGTACCATCCTCTGGATCAAGTTGTACATGCCCCACTTGCTGCACCGCATTATAAAAATCTCCTGTTCCAGAGCTTGGGGCTCCTGGCTTGGATCCGTTGTAGCTTGCAATAAAAGGCTCTTTTGCTTCTGCATCAGACTCGGCTCCTTGGTCTTTGTGGGGGATTTCGAGATCTGAGCACAACAAAAGTAACATTGAAAATACAGAAAAGGGGCAGCACCTGTGGCTCAAGGAGAAGGGCAGAGGCCCCATATATGGGAGGTGGCAGGTTCGAAGTAGGCCCTGGCCAAAAACTGCAAAAAGAAAGAAAAGAAAAGAAAAGAAAAGAAAAGAAAAGAAAAGAAAAGAAAAGAAAAGAAAAGAAAAGAAAAGAAAAGAAAAGAAAAAGAGAAAAGGTGCCAATCTGTGTCAAGAAAGAAAGAAAGAAAGAAAGAAAGAAAGAAAGAAAGAAAGAAAGAAAGAAAGAAAGAAAGAAAGAAAGAAAGAAAGAAAGAAAGAGAGAAAGAGAAAAGGTGCCAATCTGTGTCTAGAGGTTCTGGTGCACTAAATCTTGATTTCTGTGTCATTTCCTCATATATAGTTAGCACATCTATACAGTTGAATTGGAGCAATGAAAAAAAAAGCTTATAAAACAAAAAAAAGGAGAGTTGGGTTTGTCCCATCTCTCTCTCTAGCACCAAGGCCGTCTAACTATACTGGCGAGGCTGTTCCTCACTAGCCAGCCCCAAGCTTCAGGAATGGGCAGGTGCAGTTAGTAGGGAGCCAGCCTTGGGGCTGCAAGCACAGGGCAGGTGCTTCTGCTTACCCACCATGCAGTGGTGGGCACTGTAGCTAGTTACAACCATCCTGCCCAGTGAGGGTGGCCGTGACCTACAGTCTTCTCAGAGTGAGTCCCTAGGGCAACCCTTCCAGTACACCACCAAAGTTGGTCTGTGAGAAGAGAGGTATTTGCCACCTCTCAAGTAGCCTGAACCAGCTCAAAAGGCCTTCTGGGTCAGCTTGAGGAAGACCTCCTGTGAGCCCAGGACTCTGGTGGGTCCAAGATGACTGTCAGGTAGCCCCTGGGCAGTGATGGGGTCACGGACGGGAGACATTGACACTCACAGGTGTCCCTTGCAGCCCAGAAGTCTGGAGAAGGAGCCCCAGGCAATGCCGGGGCCGTGGCCAGCTGCTGCCTCTGCTGTTGTTTCTGGGGGTCCCTTACATTTCCCACACATGGCCTGTGTGGCCTGAGCCAAGCACATCAGAAATGTCTGCTGGTCATGTGGAGGCCACAGTCTGAGAAGAAAAGCATGAGTCCTGAGGACCGTCAGGGTGTGTGAGTGGGGACTCACCAGGGTTCCTGGTGGCTTCACACAGTCCTGCCCATGGGAAGGGCCCTGGGTCCCTGGGCAGGTCCTGAGGACTGTCAGGGTGTGTGAGTGGGGACTCACCAGGGTTCCCGGTGGCTTCACACAGTCCTGCCCATGGGAGGGGCCCGTGGCACTGGGCAGGCCCTGAGGCCCTCGAAGAGAAGCCTGAGAGCAGGACGCCTTGTCCACACGTCAACACAATCAGTTTTGATTCCCTGTGCAAGCTGCACAAGCCAGAGCCCCGTCCCTCCCTCCCTCCCTCCCTCCCTCCCTCCCTCCCTCCCTTCCTTCCTTCTCTCTTTCTTAATGGAGCGAGATGAGGAGAGGAACAATTAAAATGGGTATAAACGCAGGGCATGGTGGCTCATGCCTTTAATCTCAGCACTTGGGAGGCCCAGGCAGGTGGATTTGCTGAGCTCATGAGTTAGAGACCAGCCTGAGCTAGAGTGAGACCTGGTCTCCTAAAATAGCCAGGTGTTGTGGCGGGGCCCTGTAATCCCAGCTACTTGGGAGGCTGAGGCAAGACAATCACTTGAACCCAAGAGTTTGAATTTTCGGTGAGCTAAGACCCCACCGCACTCTGCCAAGGGGGACAAAGTGGGACTCTGTCTCAAGTAAATAAATAAATGAATAAATAGAATGGGTTTAAACACTTTATGTGAGTGCTATCTTTGAAAGTGGGCCCTTGGCTCTGTGATGTGAGGGTTAATGTGCTACCAGGAGGCACCACATCCATTTTCCAGGTGGAAGTGACAGGCATGGAGATATTTTATAAGCAGGCATAGGCTTCCAGAATGCACAGTCTGTGAACGTGCCTAACTGGAGGCCAAGAGGTGGGAGGGAGCGGGGAAGGGTCAAAATTTGTAAACAAAAAGTCTACAAATTTTGACCCCTCTCTTCTCTCTCTCTCTCTCTCTCTCTCTCTCTCTCTATATATATATATATATATATATATATATATATATATATATATACACACATACATTATCTATCTATCTATCTATCTATCATCTATCTATCTATCTATCTATCTATCTATCTATCTATCTATCATCTATCTATCTGAGAGAGTAAAAGTTCACAGTAACCTCTAACTCCTGGGCTCAAGCGATCCTCCTGCCTCCTTTTGAGTAGCTGAGACTACAGATGCTGTCATGACATCTGGCTAGTTTTTCTATTTTTAGTAGAGATGGGGTCTCATCTAATGAGATGGCTGGTCTCAAACTCTTGAGCTCAGGCAATCCTCCCACCTCAGCCTCCCAGAGTGCTAGAGTTACAGGCATGAGCCACCATACCTGGCTGAGATTTTAAAACTTTATTATTTCTACTAATATTATCAACACAACAGTGGCAGCGATGGTGAGAGTGGTGGGGTTCAGTTGGTGGCAGAATGGGGGAGGGGAGAGTCTGTGAGTGCTAGGGGTGAGGCAGCACAGAGAAATCACACAGGCTAGCACTGTTCTGGAATGTTCTGGTACATGAGTCAGAGACACAATGTCTGTGTGAAAGGCACTAAAGAAAACCCCACAGATCCCAGCAAACCCACGGGGCAGGAGAGTATTGGTGCTGGGCTACACACGGAAGGCTGGTGAGGCTCCCAGGAGGCTGGCCCTTGGCCTTTTGGATAATGGAGCTGGTCAGTCCTGCTGGCCTCTTGGCTGAGGCGCCCCAGAACCTCTTCGTTAGAACTGGCAATGCATGTAGTAATGCAACTGGGGTTTTTTTTAATCCTGAGAAATTACATTTTGAGTCAAAATAAGAATCTAGATTCAGGGTGTCAAGGAGTGGGCACTGAGCCATCACACATGAACCCCACTTAGTTTAAACAAGGCCCGAGCATTTATTTCCTTCAACGAGTGAAGGGGCACCTGGGAGCAGGCAGAGGGTGGCTGTGGAGGGTGTGTGGCACCTGTCTGGGACTGGCCAGCCTTGCTCATGGCTTTGGCTGCCACTTCATCTCCAGCCAGGGGCTTCCACCTTCCCCAGGGCAGGAGTTCCTCACGGTCAGCATGTGGTGAACTACAGCTTGCTCAGGGCACCCCGAGGAGGTGCAGGGTGTCCCCAACACTCACGCCATCTGGCCACCCAGACACAGCTGGACGGGCAGGCTGATGGGGTGCGGTTGCCTTCTCTATATTGGTTGTGCCCCAGATGACTCCAGGACGCACTATTGTGTGCCATAATGTTTCTCCTGCGTAGTCCAAAACATGTTTTTGACTTTGGGGCACAACCATTTAGAGCCTTTAACGGAGATGACCTGTTGGTAATGGGGTAGACAGGTTTCCTACTTTACTTTGGAGAAAAACCTGTTGACAAGCAAAGACCCTCTTTTGGTGGAAAAGCTCATTTACCAGTCCCACGCACAGCAAACAGATTTTTATTCCTGCCTGTTAAAAGGTAGGATGAGGCATCTTTTCTGAAAGTTCGTTTTGCATGCCCCAGACGAGACAGTGGTTACTCTCAGCACCTGTTATTTGCTTCAATGTGTATTTAGGTGAGTTTGCACTTTTCAATAACCAGGTCTGGAGGTCTAGCGTCCTAATAGCAGGGGACTGCTGCTTTCTTTTGGGAGCATTCCAATGGAAAAATAGCTACAAAAAATGCGTAAAAGAACAGTAGAGATCTCACTGTGTTGGCCACTCGCAGCTTGGGTTTGAATTTTCCAGACGCTACACTCCATGAGGATGGGGGAAGTTTTCTCTTGTTCACAGTCACAGAGCTCTTGTTCTCAGTTCTGAGAACGGAGTATGGCATATGAAAGGTGCTCAGTACATATTTATTGACTGCAGGAATGGATTAACGAATAAAAGAAAGGGAGAATAATTTTATAAACAGACAATTTGTCACCCAAAACTCTGAATCAAAAAAGTTTAAAGTACTATAAAGATCTAAATTTTGACTAACAAACTTCTTGCCTATGAGATAAGAAAAGGGCAAATACATATAAGAAAAAAATACTTTAGAAACTTTAGCTTTGGTTACCCAAGTGGATTCATATAAAGTGGGTCTCCTGGCTTCTGACGCCAGGATCCAGGGGTCCAGGACAGCAGCGAGAGGTGGGAGCGCCTATGAGCCACCTGCCTGTCCACGTCCCACACGGGTCCAGGAATGCTGTGTCCTGCTGGTCACACTGGGGAAACTGGCCTCCATCCTGTGAGCCTCAGGTTTATCTAGCTTCCCAGAGTGGGCAGAGGTGTGGGGATCAGGGGATGAATGCCTGGTTTTTAAATTCAGGAGTTAGCAGGGAGCCAGGAGTCAGGGATAAGTGCCTGGCGATGCTGGGGTTCTCTCTCAGAGACTGAGGTGGGAGCTGAGGTGGCACTGTGGGGGAAGAGGCAAGGTCCTGTGAGCAGGATGTTGGCACTGTCGTCCAGCCCGGGAGGCAGTGAGCAGAACTGCTGTCACCCTTCCACAGCTTCCAGAGCTCTGTCACGTTGCTGTTTATTGAATGGCCTGGGGCCCAGTTTTTACTTTACATCTTTTGTATTAACCTGGATGGAGTTGAAGCACATTCTTCTTAATAAAGTATCACAAGAGTGGAAAAGCAAGTATTCAATGTACTCAATACTATTATGAAGCCAGTAGGCAATCTGATTTACAGCCCACAGAAGAGAAAAGCTGAATTTAATTTAAACTGAGGGAAAGGAGGAAGGAGAGATGGGCTGGAGGGGTGGAGGGAGGTGGGCACAATTTAAGGGTATATGGCACACTCCTGGGTGCAGAGTGCAACCATAAGAGGCACTTCACCTAACAAATGCAAACATCATAAGCTAGTTGTCTGTACCCTCACATTGACCTGAAATGTTTTTTAAAAAAGATCCTATATTCCAAAGCAATAAAAAAAATTTTTTTTTAAAGTCTAGTATATTGTCCAGATTGAAATAGTTTCTCAATAATTATGTGCTGAAGGAAGAATTGCAAAAAGGGGCTCAGCCCAGCCGTGGTCAGCCAAGTGCAGGAGAAAGAGCTCTGCTCTGAGATTCAGTGACCTGGGGTTTCTTGCTCAGGAACATGGAATTTATAACCTTACACCAATTCTATAATTATTGATTCATTTATCAAATGTTTTCTGAACAAATTTTATGGTCAAACTATGGCAACTCTGAAAAAAAAAAGTCTTTGTGCCTCAGTTTCCCAATCTGTGAAACAGAAATAAATGCATGTCAAGTTGTAATGAAATGAAGCAAAATACATAAATATACATTCTTCTGATGTACACTGTCCAGTATCACCTAACTGTGGAGAGCCTGTTCTGAGAAATGTGTCAGCAGGTGATTCTGGCACAGAGTGGACTCACACAAACTGATGGCCCCGCTGCTGGGAGCGGGGTCTGCGCTCCCGGGCTGCACCCCCTGAGCGGCCGGTCACTGAGTGTGTGGGCATTGGGACTCAGTGGAAAGTATTTATGTGTCCAACAGATTCAAACATAGAAAAGGTACAGTAAAAACACACTGTAAGAGATTAAAAATGGCACACCGGCATAGGGCACTTCCGTGACAGAGCATGTGGGACTGGGCGTTGCTCGGGGAAGTCTGTGAGTGGGTGGGGAGCGAGTAGGCAGGCCTGGGCTGTCACTGCCGCAGACGTTACATGGTCTAAACAACGTATAAGTGAATCACACAAATGAATGAAATGAATGAAAGTCTACTGGCTTTATATTAGTATTGAGTACATCGAATACTTGCTTCTCTATTCTTGTGATACTTTACTAAGAATGTGCTTCAACTCTACCTAGGCAAATGCAAAAGTTGTGAAGTAAAGACTGGGCCCCAGGCCATACGCTGGCAATGAATTCATTTGATAAATGAATCAATAATTATAGAATTGGTGTAGGGTCATAAATTCCATGTTCCTGAGCAAGAAACCCCAGGTCACTGAATTCAGTTGAGCTCTTTCTCCTGCACTTGGCTGACTGTGGCTGCGCTGACTTTCTGCAATTCTTCCTTCAGCACATAATTATTGAGAAACTATTTCAATCCAGACAATATGCTACACTATATGCTTACACTAAATTGCTAAAAAAAGGAATTCTTTCTTCACATACTGTAGTACTTTTACTTTATAAACTTTTAATTTTTTTAACTTTTTGACTCTTTTGTAATAACACTTGGCTTAAAACACATTGAATGGCTGTACAGAAATATTTTCTTCTTTTTTCACTTTCTAAACATTTTTATTATAACTAAGACATTATCACACACATAGCCTAGGCCTGCACAGGGTCAGGATCATCAACGTCACTGTCTTCTGCCTCCACGTTCTGTCCCATGGGAGGCTCTTCAGGGGACATGGCACCTGTGGAGCTGTCACCCCCCGTGATGACAAAGCCGTCTTCTAGATACCTCCTGAAGGACCTGCCTGAGGCTGTTTTGCAGTTAACTTAAAAAAATACCACCAACCTGGGGATGGATTAACAGGCTGTGGTATGTGTATACAATGGAATACTACTCAGGCACAAAAAGATGGAGACTTTACATCTTTTGTATTAACCTGGATGGAGGTGACGCACATTCTTCTTAGTAAAACATCACAAGAATGGAAAAGCAAGTATCCAACGTACTCATCACTAATAAGCCGGTAGAGAAACTAATCCATGCCCACACAAGAGAAAAACTCAATTTAATTCAAATTGGGGGAAGGGGAGGAGAGAGGGAGGAAAGAAGGGAGGAGGTGGGGGGATGGGTTGCTCCCGCTTAATAGGCACAACGCCAGGGCTCATGGGACACCTCTGGGACGCAGGTCTCACACACTGAGACCTTTCCTAACAAATGCAACCTAATCATTTGTACCCTCCTATTAATGTGAAATTTAAAACAATAAGTAGAAGAAATACAGTCCAAAATAAAAAAAAGTATAGTATAGTAAATACGGAAAGCAGTAACGTGGCCATATATTGTCATTACCAAGTGTTACAACCCGCATATCAGTGTGCATGCTGGATGTTTACACACCAGTGTCACAGATGGGAAGAGTGTGCTAGGATGTTACGACAACTACGAGGTCACGGGGGGCCATAGGACTTCTTCAGCTCCAAAATAATCTGTGGAACCACTGTCATATATGCAGCCTGCTGTTGACCAAATGTCACTTGTGGCGTGTGACTGTATTATCATTTTTAGTTAAATTTTTCAAACAAGAGCTTACTTTGATTGAGAGGTGCCACGTGAAGCTTTTTACAGACATCATCTCCTTTAATTTCCATAACTATCCTACTGGTTAGGTAAATGCTCCTCATGGTCATTTCAGAATGTTTTAATAAAATGGGAAAATATGAAAAAGGAACTCTAAATGCCATGATTCCTCTGCTCCACTGAGGCCCTTTGGTTATTCCAATTTTCTTTAGACGCTGCTGGTGGGTGGGTTCAGGAGAAGGAGCAGGGAACAAGCAGGAGTGTGCGTGTGCGTGTGTGCATGTGCGTGTGTGCATGTGTGTGTGCATGTGCGTGTGCATGTGCGTGTGTGCGTGTGTGCATGTGCGTGTGCGTGTGCACGTGTGCATGTGTGCGTGTGTGCATGTGCATGTTCACGCGTGCAGGGTGTCACACGGCTCTGCTGTGGCACTGTGTGTGTGTGGGGCGGGGTTGCACCTTGGTGCAGGAAGGTGGACTTCAAAACTAGGATCTGGCCTGAAGGCCAAGCGAGTTCTAGGCTTCATGCAGGAAAGAACTCAAGAGCAAGCTGACAGAATAAGGCCAAAGGCAAGTCTGCTGAAGTAAGGAGAGAAAAGGGGGTTACCCCATAGACAGGCAGCGGCGCCCTCTCAGACCGACAGAGAGCAGCACTTCATGAGTTTCTAGGGTCTTATTTATACCTTCTATTTAATTTTATGTTAAACAGAGGGAGAATTATTTGTAAGATTTCTTATGGGTTGCTTCCCGTTCTAAACCACATAGGGTAACTTTGGGAGTGGCCATGGCATTTGTAAACTGGTAGGAGTTTCTTTTAGCAGCTAATACTACGTACATCACAAGCAGGGTATAATCAGCAGTGAGGTCATCTGAGGTCATTTTTGTAGCCATCTTGGTTCTTTAGCTAGTTTTGGCTGGTTTTCCCCCCATCTCCTGTTTTATCAGAGAACTGGATGGGCATTATGTCTCTGTGTTAAGCAGGGACTGTTAGTTCCTTATTTCACCCTCAAGAGGGTGCAGAAAGGCAGGGTGTAGAGCCTAGGTCTGTTGTCCAACTCTGGCAAGTGTACAATCGTTTCTGCAGACAAACAGAACTGACATGCACATGCATATATGTGTACACCCACACATGCACACATTCACACACATGCATGTATGCACGTACACCCACCCATGCACACACACACACACACACATTCATGTATGCATACACCCACACATGCACACACACACATACTCACACACATGCATGTATGCGTACACCCACCCATGCACACACACACACACTCACACACACACATGCATGTATGCGTACACCCACCCATGCACACACACACACATTCATGTATGCATACACCCACACATGCACACACACACATACTCACACACATGCATGTATGCGTACACCCACCCCTGCACCCCCACACTCT
>CAUYPK010128336.1:0-13198 GCA_963574355.1 Loris lydekkerianus
TTTACCTCTTTCATGTTTACATGGATGGAGCTGGAACATATTCTCCTTAGCAAAGTATCCCAGGAATGGAAGAGAAAGTATCCAATGTACTCAGCCCTACTATGAAGCTAAACTATAGCTTTCACATGAAGGCTATAACCCAACTATAGCACAAGACTATGGGGAAAGGACCAAGGAAGGGGAAGGGAGGGGGAGGTTTTGGTGGAGGGAGGGTAATGGGTTGGGCCACATCTATGGTGCATATTTTTATCTATAATAAAAAGAAAAAAGAAAAAAGAAAGGTGGGGGAAAAAAAAAAAAAAAACAGAAAAAACCCATTTGGGTTTCGGCAAGAGACTTTTTCTTCCATTCTTAAGATAACTTTACTAGGAATAATATTTTAAAGCTCCATCCATGTAAATATAAAAGAGGTAAAGTCTCCATCTTTTTTTAAGGCTGCATTAGTAGGGGAGGGGTGAAGCCAGGTGGAGAGAGGGTAATTGGTGGGACCTCACTATGTTGCATATTGCAAGGGAACATGTCAAATCTATTAAGAGTAGAGTATAAATGTCTTACCACAATAATTAAGTAAGTGAGGTGAAAGCTATGTTAACCAGTTTGATGTAAGCATTCAAAATTGGATATAAAATCAGCACATTGTACCCCATAAATGCATTAATGTACACAGTTATGATTTAATAAGAACAATTAAGAGAAAAAAATAAAAGCATAAAAAATGAAAAAAAATGTGCATTGAGAACCTAAAAAAAAAAAGAAAGAAAGAAAGAAAGAAAGAAAGAAAGAAAGAAAGAAAGAAAAATGTTTCAGAGTGCCAAGCTTATGCAGACTGACTCTGAGCATAGATGGCACAGAATTGAAGACTAGGGTAACACCTGGAGGATCTTTGGGTGATTAATTAACCTTCCTGAGCCTTCATTTGCCAATCTATAAAATGAGACTGCTTCCTCTGTATCTTCCTCATGTGGATGTCATCAAGATTAAATGAAAAACCATATTTAAAGTCCTTGATATATTACCTGCCTCATAATAAGAAATAAATGTTCACTAATATGAATGTTACTATTATTATTTATGTTGAGAGAAATAAAATAAATCAATGTTTATATCTGTTTAAAAAAATACCCAAAGCTTTATGATATCTGAGATAAAAATAAGTCAAACGGTGCAAGTGAAGGGAGGAAATGCCTTTTTAACATAATTCTTTACCTCGTCCCATTGGCTCTCAGTTCATGTTTCCAGTGAAAGTCATTATCAAAGTCGGTGTGTGTCTGTGTGAGAGCGAGAGAAGCCTCCCAGTTATCTGTGCATATTATCCTTCTAGGAGGGGGGAAGGGGAGGAAGTCAGGTCCAGGGAGGGTGAATGGTGGGATCCTACCTATGGTGCTTATTACAAGGGTACATGTCGGATTTATTAAAGTACAGAGTATAAATGTCTTAACAATAATTAAGTAAACGAGATAAGGTATATATTAACCAGTGAGATGTAAGCGTTCCTAATTGTATATGAATCAGCACATTGTACCCCATAAATGCATTAATGTATACATGATCTATGTGTTTGTGATTTAATAAAAAATAAATTAAAAAATAAAATACACCCAGAAGCAGATCCTACCTTTAGCTCTGATCCTCTCTTTTTGTTGCTTGATTGTAAATCTTGAAGATTGTTCTGTATCAATGTACATGGAAGTAGATATTGATCTACTCCAGGGCTTTTTCTGAATCAGGCTCATCATGTTTTCTTGAGCACTTCCATCTTGACATTGTAGGTCTTCACCCTCATTTCTGCTAATTGTATGACAATGTGTTAGGACTTGGCAGATAAGGCATGTTAGACATTCAGCTAATTCATTCTCGACAACTATGCTAGATGGAGCTGCAAAGACCAGGTACAAAAAGGCATCCAGCCTCCTAAAATTGTGATAGAAATAATGAGGGGGCATTTTGAATTAAACAGACATGAAATATTTGATTGAGACATGCTTCATTTTTCAGAACTATTGAGAAGGTCAATTGCCTTTCAGGGATCTTACACTATTTACTAGAGCTAATGTTATAATTCCTGAAAGGCAGATGGATACAGTGAATTTTCAATAAAATGTGAATTTTCTCAGCAGTAAATCTACTAAGCATGCAATTTAGCCTCTTGTGCATATTCCAGAGCCAATGAATAATACATCTGGCAGATATTGTCTGCCCTTCACATTTAAACCTTGCTGTGATGCAAGAAATAAGAAACATTTAAAATTGACTTTCACGTGTGCTCTTAACTTTCTTTTCCCAACCAGAAGGGTGGTTACAAGTAATGACTTTGGACAAAAATGGCTCTGCATTTGGGCCTTACCCAGGCAGGATGGCAACTGTTTACACCTCACACGATACCGTGCACTTGAGCCTGAAGGTTTCCCTTCAGTATTGAATTTGGATTATCTCGCCTGCTACAGAATTTAGCCAAAAAGCCCTTCTTCAATCAAAAGTACTATGTGGGAAGGAAAAAATGTTGTTTTATGATCTCTTATTCAGCTTGTTGGTAAGGGAGGGATTCTCACATTAGGGCTATGAGATTATTGAACACTTGACCACTGGCCCCGGGCAGATGGAACGAAGTGTTTTTCATTCTCACAAACTTAGGGTCTAGAACAGGAGCACACTGCACTCCACACACAGTGTCACATAAAAGAAAGGGGCAAGCAAGCAGGAAATGTGGGGAATAGGCTTTGTAGAAAAAAGGGCGTGCTGTCCCTTGTTTACCAGGGAAGAGTCTGAATGAGTTGTTCAGAAATTCTGTAGGTTCACAGGGAGGTGAGACCAGCTACTTAGGGTTAAACAGGGACTGTGCCCAGTCCCCCTATTAAGGGGGGCTCTTTGGGTGGGGACATCATCCGTGGGAGTGGAGTAGGGAGGGAAGCTTGCAGTTAGGTCATCGGAGGCATTCCCAATTTCCCTCAATGTCAAGGAAGCCCATACCTATAGGCTGAACTTTAGGCCTTAAACTGTAATAGCAAATGCATGCAACAGTGTTTTTATATTTATGTTTTGTTCATTTGTTTTGCTGCTTTCTCTGTACTGGGCTATCTACTAGGTGACAGTCCCAAGCGACACTGGAAGAACCGATAGTGATGACTTCTGCTGACAGGAGCTCCTGGGCGGGGTTGGGGGTGGTGGTGGTGAAACATATCCTGTTTTACAGATGGAGTCTCATCTCATTTCCTTCAGAACTTCTGTTTTTTACCGTCCTTCTTTGAAACTCTGGCAGCACATCTATAAACATTTATGGCCTTCTGAGAGATAAGTATCCAAAGCATATTCTTACAAGTTTTAAAATGCAAAGTTGTTGAGTGTTCAGCTGTGTAGTTGTATCAGGTCAGTCTACATCCTGGACATCAAGGAATATGTGTGTGGCTGTTGTGACCATTCCCAAGAGTCTGTGAAATTATGTTTCTCTCTTTGGGAATGATTCTTGCTGCTCAGGCCAGCTATAACCCAGCAGACTGGAGGGGGAAATGGTGTAAAAATTACCTGGGTGCAGCTGAGCCACCATCCCTAGTGACGATGATGGTCACCCAGAATTCCGCATTCTTCTCGGTTGGAGAAGGACGCATGACGTCATTTGTATTGAGAGCTTCTGTGAGGCAGAGGTGCGGCCCAGTCAGTGAGCAGCTTTACAAGATGCTGGAGAAGAGCAAAGGCCAAGACACCAGGAGGGAGAGATGGAACCATGCTCCCCTGTGAGGGGGAGATCTCACTCTATAGACCATTTGCCAAAGACCAGGTCCCAACTTGTTTCTGAAATTTGTTGCTTGAATAAGGACATCATGATTTCGCCATATTAGTTAATACCTCCACTGTTACTCACTTAATGTCTTTCTTCTTTAAATTGGCTCACTTTAAAAATATACATTTATTTTAAAGAGTGTATGTCACTACTGTGTATAGAAAGGAATATCAAATTCCATGCATTAAAAATACAAATAAATGCAAACATAAACAATACTATGTTGTTAAAATCCAGCCACACAGTATATTTTTCCTGTCAACAAATTAACAAGCATTAGGAAACAACTAAAGGCATACTGACACCAACATGAGGCATTTCTTTAGAAAGATTGTATATTATTCCACATTGAAATGAGTTATTATAACATTAAGCCTTTAACTGATGAGAATCTATGGACTCTTGTATAGTACAGAAATTATGTAACCATTACAAAAACTCAAGATGCCCCAAACTCAAATGCCTATTGAAAGTGTGAGTGTCACATCTGGGAGCAGTGGAGCTTATGGCCAAGCAGAAAGCACATGCTGTTTGCAAAGACATCTGGTCCACCAATTGTACTTCACCCAAAATGTAAAACTAGCACTGAAATTAGGTTCACAAATCTGTGTATTAACTGTCTTATCTAAATCATTCTATAATTATGTAGTAATGATATTTGACTATTTTATTTATAAAAGATCATATTTTTAGATTTAAAATAGTAGGTGTGGGTGGCTCATGCCTGTAATCCTAGCACTCTGGGAGGTTGAGGTAGGTGGACTGCCTGAGCTCACAGGTTTGAGACCAGCCTGAGCCAGAGTGAGACTTTGTCTCTAAAAATAACTAGGTGTTGCTGCGGGCACCTATAGTCCAGCTACTAGGGAGTCTGAGACAAGAGAATCATTAAGCCCAAGAGTCTGAGGTTTCCATGAGCTAGGACACCACAGCACTCTACCAAGAGCAACAAAGTGAAAGTCTGTCTCCACAGAAATTCTGTCTCTCCAGAAAAATAAAAAAATTAAAAAAAAAAACAAAAAAACAGTAGGTGTGGAAGACTGCTTGTGAGTATATTTCATTACAGTGTGAGCCTGGGTATGTCCCTGCAATTCTTTGAAGGCCACTCAGTATTGAAGAATTAAAGGAAAAGTTTTAAAGTTCCAAGGAAATAGTTTGCCCAACAAAACTGTGACACAGAGTTTTTTTCAGTAAAATGAATAATGGAAGCTATTTAATTAATTCATGTTTCAACAAGTTAATACAAGAGTCATGGTTATCACAAATAAATACCTGTTCTGGTTCTAGTGACAAGTACCCAGAGCCACTCCTTGGCAGGAGGATGTAGCTACTCATATCAACCTCTACCTCTAAGGCCACTTGTATTTCCACCTGTTTCTCTTTTTCTCTTGATAGATGGATGGCTACATAGAGAGACAACTATACATATATTTATATACTTATAGATAGCTATACTTACAGATATATGTGTATACCTGAATATATAAAGAGAGAGTGTATGTGTGTGTGTAACCAGGATTTTGGTGTTGGAAAAAGTCAGAAGAATTAGTTTCTGCTTGGCTTAAATCAAACTACCTAAGTATGTGGACAGAGGTGATAGAAAGTGGAATAACTTTTGGAATCAAACCAAGATATAAATCCTAGCCCTGGCATAAAAGACACCTGCTTGTGGCTCAGCACCTATAGCTCAGCGACTAGGACAATGGCCACATAGACCAGGGCTGGCGGGTTCAAACTCGGCCCAGGCCTGCCAAACAACAATGACAAATACAATAACAACAACAAAAAATAGCCAGGCATTGTGGTGGGCGCCTGTAGTCCCAGTTATTTGAGAGACTGAGGCAAGAGAATGACTTAAGCCCAAGAGTTGGAGGTTGCTGTGAGCTGTAACACCATGGCACTCTACCAAGGGCAACGTAGTAAGACGATGTCTCAAAAAAAAAAAAAAAAAAAAAAAAAAGGTCACCTGCTTGTTTGGGTAACTTGGGCACCAGATATCTTAGCAGAACAAAAATTCTCTAATCTTTAGACACAGACTCAGAAGCTGGGGAGTAGGCCCTGCAGGAGCTGAGATGGAGCATCTGCCATCCTTGAGGAATAGAATCCTGGAAGGGAGTAAGGGTGATATGCCAAGCCACAGATAAAATCACTTCGGGAGCTTTTCCTAAATCTGAGTGTGTATGCTGAGATCCAGACCCACTTTATTATGAAGGTCTTGAAATGTCATCCACACCCCTGATGTGATTTTATGATACTAATTTCCTTAAGTATATGGAATCAGCTCTTTATGGGTGCTGTGAGATGGTGCCTCAGGCTCTAGACTAAATGAGAGAACTGGCTATTTTCTAGCAGGAGATAAAATGTGACTTTTAAAAAAATGATAAAAGAATCTCTTCTGCACAGACCTAAGTCCTTCCATTCATGTCCCTCTTCCATTACTTGTGGTAGGCCATTTAGTAAGACTTTTGTTGTCACCATAAGACACAGTCCTCCAATATCTCTCTGTAAAACATACTCCAAGGCAGGGTGAAGTGAGGTGACTATAATTGCATTTTATTATTGCTGTGACTGGTGCTTGTGTAAAGCCAACCATGGCAGCCTATTCATTGTAATTACAGCGTGGTAATAAAAGAGCATCTTAAGCGAAACAAATTCTGTCACCCATCTAAACTCAGATGAAAGTTTATATCAGGAATTAGCATCTCCAGGATTCATTTCCAATAGGGCCATTTGGAGAGACAAACATTCCAAGAACAAATCCAAACATTAATCAGTGAAGAATACCTTGTGAAAAAGTACTTATCTTGAGTTTAGGTGAGAAGAGAAAAGAAGAAGAAAAAAAAAAAAAAAGACCCAGACATTTGGCATTTGCAACATAAATCTATCCCACCAGAGACACCGCTGGGGAGAAGACACTGGTGTAGGATGGAATGAGTAGTAGATTCAAGTGTGGGGTGTGGCTTGTCCATGACCAAGAGCATGAGCTGTAAGGGTGAGGGCAGAAGCACATTTTCTCTCTGTCTCTTTTCTTCTGCCAAAGCTGCTCCAGTGGGGCTGTTCCATCAGTCCAGGTCCCTGAGTCACGTAACAATGATGTTACGTCCCATGATGACCCATAAGGACCTGTACTGGGATCAAGGAATCACCTTCAAGTTTGTTATGTTATTGCAATTCTGGGTTTGTTACCACATCATAACTCATTCACTACTGCTTCAACTTAAGCGCAGGTGAGAATCATTTGAAGGTTGACTAAAACCCATTGTTTCTGGGCTCAACTCCCCCAAATTATGACAGAGTAGGCGTGGTTGTGGGATCCAACATCTCTAACAGGATCCCATGTGATACTGATGGTAGTGGTCGCCAGAACTCCCTTGGTATGGCACATGCTATTCTGTCCTGATTGATGCATGGTAAAAATCAGACCCAAACTTTGAAGTAATCCTCATCTTTGTCACTCTCTCTGTTACCATCATTATCATCATCACCATCTTCTTCATCACTGTGTTTACCAGCTCTGGGTGAAACCATCAGAAACATTGAAACAGCCAAATCCATGATTTGAAAAGAAAAAACTGTATTAAAATTGTCATAATATATTTCAGTAACAAAAGATGAATACCAATCTCATTTGAACACCTCTTATAATTGCAGAAGTCGAATGTGATTGGTAGTCATCTTTTGTTATTGGTATCTCAAGTATTACAATTTTAATACAGTGTTTTTCATTCTTAAAATGTGCGTACATATTTTTGGCACCCTCTGCATATATATTTAGCTAGCATTAACCTTTTTCTCCATTAATTTCAAAATGGTCTTATATCCTGAATAAGAAACCCTTGGATATGAAAAAAAAAAAAAAATACTCAAAGTAGTCTAATCAGAATGTGTAAAAGTCCTGTGAATAGTAAACATTTAAATACTATTACTTACCTGGTCAAAGAAAACTGCATTTCAGGAATAGAAGTGGAAAATTTTGATAACCAATTGATATAAAAAATAGATATAAAAACAAGGCTGGTTGCCAAATTTAGAGTAAACCAGTCCTTACTCTAGAAATAAGAGGATTTTTTTTTTTAAACAAATGCTTCACCTGGATTTTGTCAATAAAGAAAAGAGCAAAACTACCCAGTGAAAATACAAAACCACACACACAAATTGTAGGAAAGCTGAAAACCCAAGAGAATTTTCCTGAGGAGTGAAGATCATCCATGTGTATTGACACATGAAATCTCAAATAAGGACGTTCTCTCCTTTCTCTCATCCCCTCTGCAATGAGTCCCCCGATTCCCACATCTTCACTGAAATGGTGCTCTCAAAGGTCGTTGCAGGTGAGAACCTACTTTGCAAATTCGGTGGCTCAGTCAATGTCTCTGCAGCAATCACAGATTCCCGGGCATTTTCACTTGTATTTTCTCCCACTCAGATTCTGAAGATTAGAGTCCTGAACTGCTGTTGCCGTAAGCAGAGGGAAGGAAAAATAACATACATTTCCGTGACTGTAAATGCCCATGTTTCCATATTAATTTGATAACTTTTTTTCTGGAATAAAAAAACACAGCACTGTAATAAAACAATATTAACTTTTAATAGAATAGTAATTCTCTATCCCTATAAACTTGTTCCTAAATCAGTGATAAATCTGCTTTCCACTCCCCTTTTCTGTAGCTGTGAACCCTGGAAATCAGGTAATATTCCCTGAGCGTCAGCCATGGGCCAGACACAGGTGACTGCACACACCATTTGACAATTGTCAGAGATAGTACTTTATTCTGCACTTTATGAGTAAATATTCTGAGGCTCCACATTGCTAATTAACTTTTCCAGAATCACACACACATCTAGTGGATCAAGGAGACAAACACATCAACAGGCTTATAGAGTGACCTGATTTCTGGAAGGGGTTGGTTTCACATCTGAGAGTCACCTGGGACCTTTACCACCCTACATGGATGACCTGACCCCGTGTCCTGAGGGAGCTTTGATAGTGGTGCCATCAGGAAGCCCCATCTTCAGAGCTGACCTGTGTGTGATGTGCATTCTGTGCTCTGTCTATAAACCTTTTTTTTTTTTTTTCTATAATCAACCGTTGAGTGAATGATTCAATGATTGGAAATGAACCAGGATTCATCAAAGCCTTGCACAAAGCAAGCAAACCTCAAATAATGGATTTATTAGTTTAATGAGTTCTTTATTTCCCATGTTCAGTTGGGAAGCTAGGAAGCCAAATGAAGCTAATTGTAAATGTGTGTTTGACAAATAAAAGGCTGAGTGGTTAATTAATTAAAATACCCAAGGACAAGCAGAGCTTGAAAGTATTCCCCATCTTGAAAGCAGAGGGAAGACATCCAGAGTGTGTGGTCAGGCCTTGCATGCTTCTGGAATCCAGATGGCTGGTTTGGATAAGTCCAGCCACCTCTGCCAGGTTCACCAGGGAATGACACCTGGTCACGGCAAGTGTCACAAAATATCACAGCTGGAAGGGACAACAGGGACCATCTCAGGAGGCTACATTATTTCTGCCAGGAAACAGAGGCTCAGAAGGGAACCATGAGCTACTAAGATCACATTGAGATTTTATGGCAAAGCGAGACACAGAAGCTAAATCAAGGGTTCCATATTCAGTTCTTCCACCACTGCTATTTATTACGTGTATCTATTATGCACTTAGCCACTTGCAATGCTTCATGCAAGGGAACCAGGTTATTCCTGTTAGGAGAACATTTATTTCTGTGTTTGTTTTTAATTTATTGAATACTTCCTGAACCTCTACTGTGAATGAAGTGTCAAAGAGAAGTAAGCTTGCACTTGTAAAAAATGGCAATACAGGTTTTATGGAGATGACTGCAATGGGTGGGGGGAGATTTCAGTATGAAAAAGGCTTTTAGGGGTGGAGACAAGATGGCTGACTGAAGCCAACTTTCCACAGAGGCTCCCGTCCAGAAGGAGAGTTAAAAGACAGAAATTTAGCAAGCAACCAGGTGGATTAGAGATGTGACAAGAGAGAAGGTTGAAGAACGCACATCAACCCTGCTGAGGTGAGCTGCGACCCCAAGGATACAAACAAAAGGTACAAAATCCATCACCAAGTGAATGGGACTACCTTCCCCATGAGAACAGCTTGGAGTACCCCATAAACAAATGAGCAGAGTTCAAAAGTCCTCCCATTATACTCCACGGGAGAGACCCTCTAAAAACTGGACCTACTTCCCCTACTAGGATGCCATGGCACTCTCATCCCAGACATAAAACTGTATAAAACTATATATATTCTCTACCTGCAATTCAGAGCTTCCAGCACTCCCCTCCACTCTCACTCTGAGGTCTGGAGGCCTGTCCCCCAGGAGTCCAAATTCTTAGGTGTTTTCTCGAGAGGTGTGGACACAGCATGGACAGCTATTGGCCAGTGCTGATTCTGTGGCACAGGAGTGAGGAGAGGACAGTCGGCTGAGAGGGAACCACACCGGAGCAGTGGTGCCCCAAGGTGCAGAGCAGCAGCCATTTTTGGCAACAATAAGGCGCACCCATGGATATTCTGGAGTCACACCCCCTATCTCTCTGGGCAACCAGAGAAGGCTGGGCATCTTTTCAGGTGGCAACCACTGGCATAACAGATCAGGGACGAAAATTCACACCCTGTGAGTAAAGGGTTTGCCTGAGGCGGTACCAGCCCGGGTGGAGCACGGGGACTAGAAAATGCATGTGCAGTGCCAGCAGACTCCCAGGGAGGGGCTGACCCACAGGACTGCTTTACTGAGCCTAAGACGCACCTGGCCCCCAGGAAATCGTCAGCCTAGACAAAGGAGGGCAGGAGGCTAGAACTGACAGCTAACCATCCAGAAAATACAAACTACCAGGCAGCAGCAAAGACAGGGCCTGAGGTGCAGGTTCTGTAAACTCAAAATAGCTTCTCTTCTGCAGGGAAATTTAGCCAGGACAGAAAAAAAATCCACAAAGTTGTTCTATTCTGTCAGTAAAATCAATCAGGGGCAGGGCTGGAACTGAGTGAACAGTCCAGCCTCCATCAAGCGCCCAAGATTGTCAGGCCTCACCTCCCACTGCCAGATAGTGGCAGAGAGCAGCAGCCTGGCTGAGGAGACATAGATACATAGATTTCCTTGTGATTCAGGCAGGTACAAATCCCTGAAGTATCTGCTCATTGGAAGCAACTGGGTCACAGCCCTGTGGACTTATCAGTGACTGGGTGTGACAGAGGTGCAAGGTGGGGAAGGAGGCATCAACCTTCCCAGAATAATCAATTTGCTGCTATTGGCCAGTGCTGATTCTGTGGCACAGGAGTGAGGAGAGGACGGTTGGCTGAGAGAGAACCACACCGGAGCAGTGGTGCCCCAAGGTGCAGAGCAGCAGCCATTTTTGGCAACAATAGTGCGCACCCATGGATATTCTGGAGTCACACCCCCTGTCTCTTTGGGCAACCAGAGGAGGCTGGAAATCTTTTCAGGTGGCAACCACCGGCTTTGATTTCAGCCCTCAAAGATCAGACAAATACAGTATAATTTCTCAGTAACAGAGTAGAGCAAGCAGAAAAAAAGAATTTCTGACATTGAAGACAAAGCTTTTGAATGCTCCCAAACTCTCAAAGAGGAAGAGAAATGGAGAGCAAAAACAGATCATTCCCTCAGAGAGCTCTGGGATAATTCAAAGAAGGCTAATATCCACTTCATTGGAATCCCTGAAAGCAATGAAGTGGCTTCACAAGGTACAGAGGTCCTTCTCCATGAAATTATGAAAGAGAATTTTCCAGACATGCCAAGAGATTCTGAAATTCAGATAGCAGACAGTTTCGGAAGCCCAGCACATCTCAACCTGAATAAGACATCACCCAAGCACATCATAATTAACTTCAGTAAAGTTAACATGAAGGAGAAAATTCTGAAAGCAGCCAGACAAAAGAAAACCATAACCTACAAAGGGAAGAATATTAGAATGACTGCAGATCTCTCTGCTGAAACTTTTCAAGCCAGAAGAGGGTGGTCATCAAATTTTAATCTCCTAAAATAAAATAACTTTCAACCCTGGATCCTGTATCCAGCTAAACTGAGTTTCATTTATGATGGAGAAAATAAATACTTTAATGACATTCACATGTTGAAGAAATTTGCCATAACCAAACCAGCTCTTTAGGTTATTCTCTGACCTATCCTCCCTAATGACCAGCCCAATCCTCTACCACAAAAGTAAACTCACTCAGAAACTTTTGATCAAACTCCAAATTCCACAGTGGCTAGGGAATTAAAAAATGTCCACTGGACTTTTGAAAAACTCGATACCCAAAATTTTACCAGACTTATCAATAGTCTCCATTAATGTGAATGGCCCAAACTGTCCTCTAAAGAGGCACAGGTTGGCAGACTAGATACAAAACTCAGGCCAGATGTTTGCTGCATACAAGAATCTCATCTTACCTTAAAAGATAAATATAGACTCAGGGTGAAAGGATAGTCTTCCATATTTCAGGCAAATGGAAATCAGAAAAAAAGCAGGTTTTGCGATTCTATTTGCAGATACAATAGGCTTTAAACCAACAAAAGTAAGAAAGGATAAGAATTGTCACTTATTTTTATTTATGCACCCAACCAGAATGCGCCTCAATTTATAAGGGAAACTCTAACAGACATGAGCAACATGATTTCCTCCAGCTCCATAATAGTTGGAGATATTAACACTCCTTTGGCAGTGTTGGATAGATTCTCCAATAAGAAGCTGAGCAAAGAAATTTTACATTTAAGCCTAACCATCCAACATTTGAATTTAATAGACATCTACAGAACATTTCATCCCAAAAAAAGTGAATACACATACTTCTCATCAGCCCATGAAACATACTTCAAAATCGATCACATCTTAGGTCACAAGTCTAAAATCATTAAATTTAAGGGAATAGAATTTATTCCTTGCTTCTTCTCCAACCACTATGGAATAAAAGTCAAACTCAGTAACAACATGAATCTGCATACTCATACAAAAACATGGAAGTTAAATAAACTTATGCTGAATAATAGCTACGTCAGAGATAAGATTAAGAAGGAAATTGCCAAATTTTTGAAACAAAATGACAATGAAGACACGGATTATCAGAACCTCTGGGATACCACAAAGGCAGTCCTAAGTGGAAAATTTATAGCACTGCAAGCCTTCCTCAAGAGAATGGAAAGAGAGGAAGTTGACAACTTAATGAGACATCTCAAGCAACTGGAAAAGGCAGAATATTCTAATCCCAAACCCAGCAGAAGAAAAGAAATACCGTACATACTCGAGTATAAGCCGACCCAAGTATAAGCCGACCCCCTTAATTTTACCCTAAAAACTGGGAAAACTTAGTGACTCAAGTATAAGCTGAGGTGGAAAATGCAGCAGCCACTGGTAAATTTCAAAAATAAAAATATATACCCAAACAATTACAATAAT
>CAUYPK010128338.1:0-20779 GCA_963574355.1 Loris lydekkerianus
TTGTTGTTGTTGTTGTTGTTGTTTTGTTTGTTTGTTTTTAAATTGAGACAGAGTCTCACTTTGTCATCCTAGGTGGAACGTCATGGAGTCATGGCTTACAGCAACCTCAAACTCTTGGGCTTAGGCGATTCTCTTGCCTCAGCCTCCCAAGCAGCTGGACCACAGGCACCCGCCACAATGCCTGGCTATTTTTTGTTTGTTTGTTTAGCAGGCCAAGGGCGGGTTTGAAACCACCAGCCCCAGAGCATGTGGCTGGTGCCCTAACCAGGTGCCTCTATAGCTTCAGTTTCAATGAAATGTTAATGACCCTGACTTAATGCACAACAATTTTACCACCTCCGTCTGACCTCTACAGAGAACTTGTAAGTTTAGATGTGATCTCATTATTTTCCATTTCCCCCTAAAGCCAACTCAGTTTTTCCCCTTTCAGTGTCAATAATGTATAAGATGATCGGAACTCGAAATGTCACAGTGTGAAATCATCAGGTCAGCATTTAGAATCAACCGTCTTTTTCCATGGCCAGAAGAGTCAGGCTAGAAGTTGGTCCTAAGCTCACACCTTGACCTTGCCAATGGGATTATGAATAATGTCCTGCTGCCATAAGAACCCACCATGGTACCAAACATCCTCACATATATTTTTGTTTTAAAAAAATTATTTTTAATTTTTAAAAAATGCTACAATTTGTAAATATCTCTTTTAAAAATGCTACAATATTTTAAGTTCATAGTCTCTCAACTATCATTTTTATTTTGACTTTTTTTTAGAGACAGGGTCTTGAGCACCTTCTAGTTTTAAAGGAAGAGTAAGATTATTATGGGTCTAGATTATGATAGAGTTCATTATTGTTAATTATTTAGTCAAAATTTCAAATTAAAAAATATTTTACAGGGCCGGGTGCAGTGGCTTACACCTGTAATCCTAGCACTCTGGGAGGCCAAGGCAGGTGGATAGCTTAAGCTCACAGGTTTGTGACCAGCCTGAGCAAAAAGAGACCACTTCTATACTAAAAATAGAAAAACTAAGGCAAAAAGATCACTTAAGCCCAAGAGTTGAAGATTGCTGTGAGCTATAATGCCACAGCACTCTACCCAGGGTGACAACCCGAGACTCTGTCTCAGAAAAACAAAAAAAAAAAGAAAAGGATTTTACAGATATTAAATATGCTCTCCAAAATCATATATAATACAAAATAAAAGTTAAGGATGAGTAACCATCATCTTTTCTCAACATGGAACATAAAAAATGTGAGTATTAACAGTAGTTGGCAAAAATAAAATAAGATGCATACTGTAATCTCTTTGTAACACATTTCCAAACTACCCAAATGCCCATCAATAGATTGAATAAACTATGGTACAATCACATAATGGAGGGACCCTGTGGCTCGGTGGGTAGGGCACTGGCCCCATATACCGAGGGTGGAGGGTTCAAACCAGCCCCAGCCAAACTGCAACAACAACAAAAAAATAGCTGGGCATTGTGGCAGGCACCTGTAGTCCCAGCTACTCAGGAGGCTGAGGCAAGAGAATCACCTAAGCCCAGGAGGTGGAAGTTGCTATGAGCTATGACACCGCAGCACTCTACTGAGGGCGATAAAGTGAGACTCTGTCTCTACAAAAAAAAAGAAAGAAAAGAAAAATCACATAACGGAGTACTACATAGTAAAAAAACGAATGAAGATATCTCTAGATACTACTATGAAGTGATATCTAGAATGCTGAAAAAAGAAAGGTTAGAAGTATGTAAAATTGGCAGTCCCCGTAGCTCAGTGGGTAGGGCGAGGCTGGTGGGTTTGAACCCAGCCCAGGCCAACTAAAACGACAACCACAACAACAACAAAAAAATAGCCGGGCATTGTGGTCCTATCTACTTAGGAGGCTGAGGCAAGAGAATCGCTTAAGCCCAAGAGTTTCAAGTTGCTGTGAGCTGTAATGCCACAGCACTCTACCAAGGGTAACATAGTGAGACTCTGTCTCTAAACAAAAAAAAAAGACAAAAAAGTATGACCCTACTGTTTATCTAAGAAAAAGTAGGAATATGGAAATATTTGCTTATATCTTTTAAATGTAATGATAAATCATAACTTTTTATACTATAGCTAAAATAGAAAGATAAACTGTTTTCAGTAATCATATTATTGGAAAATTAAATTGTTAAACTTTTTAGTAATCACATTATTAGAAAATCTTATTCTGAGTCTTTGGGTGTATAATGTAGGATAAAACAAATAAGTAACAACATTATGGTTTCAAGAAGTGAGATTTTGGGCACTAGAGAAAGGAGATACATGGGCAAGATCAATGAGATTAGGAAAAACCCTGAAGTCCTGAATTTGATTTGAAAGTATCAATCAACACTTCAAGGGAAAAAATCTTCTACCTCTACCCATTGAGAAGGCCTAGAAACAATAATCAGCATAGTAGCAATGAGCTCCTGTGATGCTCAGATTATAGTCTTTAACTGCCACTTCCCATGAAAGAAACAAAAAGAAGGAAGGAAGAAAGGAGGGGAAAAAAAGATAGAGGGAGAGAAGACGGTGCACTCCTTGGAGAAATGACTTAAGTTCACTGCAACTCTGAACTCCTGGGCTCAAGCAATCCTCTGGTCCTCTGGCCTCAGCCTCCCAAGTAGTTAGGGCTACAGGACTTACTCTGCCTTGGTGATAAAAAGCTTATCTTTAGAGGAATATTCCAACCTAATAAATGAAGAATGATGAAAGTACAATATTCCTACCTTATAATCCCTTATGAATTAATGGATCTAAGCAATAATTACCAGTAGCTGCTAAGAAAATAAAAAAAGAAATGGGGCAAAAGTACTTCCTGATAACACCACCACATACTTAGTCTTACCAAACAAAAACTGTATCCAATAAAGCCTCTAGATACATCTACTTATAAGCAATACAAGGGACAGACACATGGTTAAGTCCTCCATGGAGAAGCATGGAGCAATATTCAGACTGTAAGTAAATGCCAGGCAAAAGACCTACATTTATCAACAACAAGGGAAAGAGAGCCAGAGAGAAAGAGAAGCAGAGGCAAAATATTCAACAGAATTTAAGATTTAAAAGAGGGCCAGGCACAGTGGCTCACACCGATAACCCTAGCACTCTAGAAGGCTGAGGTGGATGGACTGCTTGGGCTCAGGAGTTCCAGACCAGACCTAGCAAGAGCGAGACCCCATCTCCTCTAAAAGCAGAAAAACTAGCCTGTGGCTCAGCGCCCATAGCACAGTGGTTACAGGCCCAAGCCACATACACCAAGGCCAGCTGAACAACAATGACAACTGCAACAAAAAGACTAGCCAGGCGTTGTGGCGGTGCCTGTAGTCCCAACTACTTGGGTGGCTGAGGCAAGAAAATCACTTAAGCCCAAGAGTTAGAGGTTGCTGTGAGCTATGATGCCATAGTACTCTACTGTGACATAGCAAGACTCTGTCTCAAAAAAAAAAAAAAAAAAAAAACTAGCCGGTATTGTGGAGGGCATGTGTGGTCCCAGCTACTCAGGAGGCTGAGGCAAGAGGATCTCTTGCGCCCAAGAGTTTGAGTTTGCTGTGAGCTATGATGCTATGGCACTCTACCCAGGGTGACAGAGTAAGACTCAGTCTCTAAATAAATAAAAAGAGAAATACTATGAGACATATCAACCAAAAATTATAGTACATGGGGCTTATCCAAAACATGATTCAACAAAGACTTTTAAATTCTAAGACAACTGGCATAACATAAACAAGATAGGATATTTGAAGAATTTTTGTTCTTTTTTTAGATAGGTTATATTTTATTTAATTTTTAAAGAATTCCATGAATACTAAAATATTTCTAAATAAATATGGAGAAGCTTGGGGCCACACACAGTGAGTGGCTCACGCCTATAATCCCAGCACTTGGGAGGCTGAGCCAGGTGGACTGCCTGAGGTCACAAGTTCAAGACCAGCCTGAGCCCAGAGCAAGACCTCATCTCTAAAAATAGCTGGGTGTTGTGACGGGTGCCTGTAGTCCCAGCTACCAGTGAGGTGGAAGCAAGAGAATCGCTTGAGCCCAAGAGTTTGAGGTCACTGTAAGCTAGGACAACATGGCACTCTACCTAGGGCAAAAGAGTGAGAATCTGTCTCAAAAAAAAAAAGGAGAAGCTGATAATGGCACATGGGAGTTCTTTATGTGTATGTATGAGCATGTGCATGTACGCGTATGAATAGCAAGTAGAAAATCAGGAAAATATGAACAGTAACTGATATGTGTTAATGTTAAGGAATTACTATTAATAGTTTTAGGTATGATAATGGTATTCTGGTTATGATTTTTTAAATAAAAATAGTTACAGATAAAACGATGTATGAGATTTGCTTCTAGATAAGTCAGGACCAGGGAGTGAAGATATAGTTGAAAAAGATTGTCCAGGCCAGGCTCAGTAGCTCACGCCTATAATCCTAGCATTCGGGGAAGCTGAGGCGGGTGGATTGCTTGAA
This sequence comes from Loris lydekkerianus, assembly GCA_963574355.1. NCBI lineage: Eukaryota > Metazoa > Chordata > Mammalia > Primates > Lorisidae > Loris > Loris lydekkerianus. The sequence goes on from CAUYPK010128338.1 coordinate 4,475, forward strand.
CTCATGGGTTCGAGACCAGCTTGAACAAAAGTAAGACCTTACCTCTACTAAAAATAGAAAAACTGAGGTGAGAAGACTGATTGAGCCCAGGAATTTGTTGTGAGCTATGAGGCTATGGCACTCTATCCAGGGCAGATAGACAGGTTTTTTTTTTCCAAAAAAAGAACTGTCCATAATATCAACAATTGTTAATGCTAGGTGGCAGGTACACTGCTGTCAATATCCTATTCTCTCAGCTTTTGTATACAATTAAAATTTCCAATAAAAAAATTTTTTTTAATTTTCCATAAGTTTTGGAAAAATAAGTTTTTTGCTCAAATTTTGATGAGAGGTTTCTAAAACTTTTATATCTACTCACCCTATCTCTTCAGGCTTTCTGAAGATAAAATGAACATAATGAAATGAATGACTGCTGAAATGCTTTCTTTTATTACCTCAGCAGAATGAAGACAGCAGTGAACTGGAGATTTTCAAATTCTTTTTTTTTTTTTTTTTTTTAATTTCAACTTGCTTGTACATTTTTCTTTGTTTGAATTACTCTTTTTTGGTGTTCATTTTTTTCTTCCTCTGGAGATGTTGTGCTGTTTTTGATGTTAGTAGAGATGGGGGTCTTACTCTGGCTCACTGTTGGTCATACTGGTTTTGAACCTCTAAGCTCAGGCAATCCACCCGCCTCGGCCTCCCACAGCGCTGGGACTACAGGCGTGAGCCACCACGCCCGGCCTCAAATTCTGATTTATTGTTTATCTTCACTATTTTATTGATGCTTTTTATCACCATTATTTTCCCTCTCTTAACTTGAAGCTCCCTTGAAGGTACTCACCCTGTCTGCCTTGTTCACTATAGTGTCCTCACAGCCTAATGCTTGGTATGAGTGAATAAAACTGAATTCAAGGGCGGCACTTGTGGCTCAGTGCATAGGGCGTCAGCCCCATATACTGAGGGTGGTGGGTTCAAACCCAACCCCGGCCAAACTGTAACAAAAAAATAGCTGGGCATTGTGGCGGGTGCCTGTAATCCCAGCTACTTGAGAGGCTGAGGCAAGAGAATCACCTAGGCCCAGGAGTTGGAGGTTGCTGTGAGCTGTGTGATGCGATAGCACTCTAATGAGGGCGATAAAGTGAGACTCTGTCTCTACAAAAAAAAAAAAAAAATTCAATTCAAGTCCCTATTCTGCAACATTGAGCAAGGACTGAGAATGTTCTATTGTGTACCTATCCTCAGTGCTTGAATTCAATCAATTCTGTGATATTGGCTCAACGCCTATAGCTCAGTGGTTAGGGCGCCAGCTACATACACAGGAGCTGACAAGTTCGAATCCAGCCCCGGGCCTGCCAAACAACAATGACAACTACAACCAAAAAATAGCTGGGCATTGTGGCAAGCACCTATAGTCCCAGCTACTTGGGAGGCTGAGGCAAGAGAATCGCTTAAGTCCAATAGTTTAAGGTTGCTGTGAGCTGTGATGTCACGGTATTCTATTGAGGATGACACAGTGAGACTCTGTCTCAAAAAAAAAAAATAAAAATCTGTGATATGAAGGTTAGACAAATTACTTAACCTCCCTGAGCCTCAGGCTTCTCATCTATAAAAGGGAAATAATATCTATTGGACTAAGTTGTTCAGATATACCATGGCTAAGAGAAATTTTTCCCATTTATTCATTTATACATTCATTCATTCCACAAATATTTATAAATTCTAGCTCTACAAAAAGTATGGAATAATCATTCCCAGAAAAACAGAACAGTAATAATAAAATGATATAAACATTAAGCCAAGTACAATAGTTTACACCTATAATCCCAGTGCTTTGGGTGGCTGAGGCAGAAAGATTGCTTAAAGCCAGGGAGTTCAAGACCAGCCTGAGTAAGACAGCAAAACAAAAAAAATTTAAAGGTCAAGCATGGTGCCTCATACCTATAATCCTTGCACTCTGGGAGACTGAGGCAGGTGGATTGTTTGAGCTCACAAGTTCGAGACCAGCCTAAGTAAAAGCGAGACCCCGTCTCTACTAAAAATAGAAAAACTGAGGCAAAAGGATTACTTGAGCCCAAGAGTTGGAAGTTGCTGTGAGCTATGACACCATGGCACTCTACCCAGGGCAACAGCTTGTGACTGTCTCAAAAAAAAAAATAAAATAAATAAATAAATAAAAATAAATTAGCTGGGCATAGTGGTTCACGCCTCTAGTCCTAACTACTTAGGGCTTGAGGCAAGGGGATCACTTGAGCCCAGGAGTTCAAGATGACACTGAACTTTGACTGGACCACTGCACTCCAGCCAAGGTGACAGAGCAAAACCCTGTCTTTTAATAAAGAGATAGAAAAAGATGTAAATATGAGCTAAAGGCTCGGCGCCCATAGCTCAGCGGTTAGGGCACCGGCCAGATACACCAGGACTGGGGGGTTCGAACCCAGCCCGGGCCTGGCAAACAACAATAACAATTACAACAGGCTCGGCACCTGTAGCTCAAATGGCTAAGGCGCCAGCCACATACACCTGAGCTGGCGGGTTCGGGTCCAGCCCAGGCCCACCAAACAACAATGACAGCTGCAACCAAAAAATAGCCGGGCGTTGTGGTGGGTGCCTGTAGTCCCAGCTACTTGGGAGGCAGAGGCAGGAGAATCGCTTGAGCCCAGGAGTTGGAGGTTGCTGTGAGCTGTGATGCCACAGCACTCTACCCAGGGCGACAGCGTGAGGCTGTCTCAAAAAAAACTGCAACAAAAAAATAGCGGGTGTTGTGGTCGGCACCTGTAGACCCAGCTACTTGGGAGGCTGAGGCAAGAGAATCACTTAAGTCTAAGAGTTTGAGGGTTGCTGTGAGTTCTGACACCATAGCACTCTAACCAGGGTGGCAGCTTAAGACTCTGTGTCTAAATAAGTAAATAAATAAATAAATAAATAAGAGCTAAATAGTCATTCAACAAATATTTATGGAGTTTCTGCTGTGTACCAGCACCATGCTACTAAGTGGTAAGGATAACTATGAAGGTAAAAATGCTTCAATCCTTAACTTTGAAGATGTTTTCTAGGGCCTTGGCACAGTGGCTCATGCCTATAATCCTAGCACTCTAGGAGGCCTAGCAACTGGATTGCTTCAGCTAACCAGTTCAAGACCAGCCTGAGCCATAGTGAGACCTCATCTCTAAAAAATAGTCAGGCATTGTGGCAGGTGTCTGTAGTCCCAGCTGATCAGGAGGCTGAGGCAAGAGAATCGCTTAAGCCCAAGAGTTTGAGGTCTCTGTGAGCTATGACACTACGGCACTCTACCCAGGGCGACAAAGTGAAACTCTGTCTAAAAAAAAAAAAAAAAAAAAAAGTTTTTTGTCAAATGGATGAGAAAAAAATAAATTATGATTATGGGTATGTGACATATAAGAATGAAAAGGAAGACAGCACATTCCCACCAGGGACATTCTCCTACCCGAACTGATTACAGGAAAGAAATCAGTTTGTTTAACTTCCCAGAATTATCAATTTGAACTCTCAAATTGAAGCCTCCATGAGATGTTTCTCTTTCACTTATTCATGACACCAAAGCTATAGATTCTAAAGACCCCAGTGCATGCTGGAAAATTTCCAAAAGAATTAGATCCTTTTGTTTTTCTGAGATTTTTGCCAGAAGTCCAAACCAAAAGAGCCAAATGGAGCTGTTGGCTCATCCAATGAATACTAACTGCCAACTCCCTTCTCTCAGAACACAATGCTCTTCTATTTCAAAGAAGCCCCCTCAGCAACTTGTTCCACGTCAATCAATGGCCAAATTAAGAAAGGATATCAGATTCAAATCTTTCGGATTCAATTCCAAACACAAAACCAACTTCTTGTCCACTAAAAATAGGATTTAATGACTTGCATAAAAACAATTTTCAAACAACTTACCTCAAATTCTTCCCAAAAGCCTTGTTTGACTTTATCTGTGGTCTCAGCCAATTTGCTTAGTTCTCGAACCCTGCTTTCTATTTCAGCAGCATTAATACGAGTTGTGTTGAGGGGCTAATCAAGTTCAGTAGTTGATGTAAATTAAAGAAAATATTAAAGAAAAAAGTGTTAACACACAAAAAGAGATCTCTATGTCAATATTCATAAAGGCAAAAACAGGATTCATAAGACCCAGTAATTCACAATAAAAATTTTCGCAATAGGTTCATTTTCTCTTCTGTTTTGTCAAAAAAACCTATCTTTCTGCGATCCCCAACATACACTTTACTCTGCTGATATAAATTCAAACCTATTTTTTTCTTTATAAATAGACCACAATATTATTTAGTGAGATAATTATCATTTGCAATTATCATAAGGGTGAAGGCTTTTTACAGACACATACAGGAATAATATGACATCTGGGATTTGTTTCAAATACTATAGGAGGTGGACAGTGAGTAGAGTAAATAAAGATTTGATGAGCTGATCGTATTGAAGGTAGGGTGGGCGATGAGTACACGGAGGCTGATGATACTAATCTACCCCCGTATGTTAGCAAAATTCTGTATTAGGACTTTTTAAGCTCTATAAGGAGAAGGAGCGTTAGCTGTCTAACATGCGTACCTGCTTGAGTTGCAGTACTGTGCCCAATGTTTCTACCATAGGATTCTTCTTGTAATGTTCCACAAGATCTGTCAAAGAATCGAACCGTTCTCCTCCACCAACATCATATTTCAGTTCCTTTGAAGACAAAAAGATGTTTATTAATATTTATTACTTTTATGTTAAACTGCTGTTTTGCCTGCATTCCCACATTCACTGCAGCATATTCACAATAGCCAATACATGGAAACAACCTAAGCGTCCATCAACTGATGAATAATAAAAGGGGGTGTTGTAAATATACTAAAAGCACAGAAGACCTTGACTATATGAGCAAAGAAAATCTAACTTTGAATGTAATGGTGTCTGTTTTCTCCCAGCAGAAAAATCACCCAAAGATGACATTTTACCAAACCCACAGTTCAACTGAAACTTTACCTGACAGCGAATCATGACATGGGTCACTTTAGATTTCCCGTCATTGCTCTCCCCTTTGTCATCACCAGTGCGCACAGAGAGAACAAAATCTCCAGGGTGGCTCTGGCTCTCTCGTACAAGAAAGCTACCATGCTTTCCTTTTTCAGTTAGTAATTTCTCTGCTTCCTTCCCAGAGAGGTGTCCATGAAACCACCTAAATTTAAAAAAGAATAAAAATGAAGTGAGCTTTGCCATGGGTTCACGACATTCTTTCACAAAACTACTATATATAATCAGCGCTCCTAAACACAATCTTAAAACAGGCATATTCCTCCAAGGGACTGATCAATCTCATATATGACTGAATTTGCATCCCAAGCAGACAGGAAAAATGACAAAGATGACTCAGAATCACTGCTAAACTTCTTAAAGGAACTCATAGTCATCTGGAGACAAATATCCTCAATCTTTCTTGTTTTCTTTTAAACGCCGTATTTTTTTTAAAATGCAGTTTACCATTTTTACATTATCCAACCTTAAAAGGACCAACAATTTAATCACAGCCATTAAAAGAGCCACGGCCAAACTGCAACAACAACAAAAAAATACCCAGGTGTTGTGGCTGGAGCCTGTAGTCCCAGCTACTCAGGAGGTTAAGGCAAGAGAATCGCCTAAGCCCAGGAGTTGGAAGATGCTGTGAGCTGTGACACCTCGGCACTCTCCTGAGGGGGATAAAAGTGAAACTCTGTCTTTAAAAAAAAAAAAATGCTATAGAGATAGAAAATCATTTTGAATGTCATTGCTTTGGTACATAAATCCTATCATTTAAAAGGATCTTTATTATAAAGTATTTTAAGCATTCCAAACTTTTCCACATTTATTACCTATATTCAACAGCCTCCAATGTCTTTGGACTATATGATGATTATCACCCCAAGCTTTAATGTACGTAAGACTTAGCATGGGGGTCAGGAGAGTGCTAAAACTCTGACCCACACCCCACAGCCAGACATAATCAATATATTTAGTCTGAATGGGGCATAGGACTCTGCATTTTAACCAGCTCACCAGGCAGTCCTGATGTAGACAGTCCAAGGTCATGCAAGGACAGACTTTGAGAAAATATTACACTAATATTTGGTGTATGGAAAACACCTTCATACAGTCCTATTAAAAAGGTGGCTTTTTCCCTCTAGTCCTGGTAAGAGAGCAAGCATTATCATGGCAAGTAAGGCTAATGATTCCTTGCCAAACAATATATTTTTGAGTTATTTTTCATCTACATTCAATTGAAAAGAGTAAAATTTGGAAATAAATTGCAGAGAGTTGGGTAACAGCTTTTCCTTTTGCTTGAAGCTATTTTCCTTTTGCTTGAAACTACAGTGGTCACTGGAGAAAGAAATTATCGGCATATAATAGCACCGACATAAAAAGGTGTAAGCTGAAAAAACATACCTGAAGACAGAAAATATACAAACTAATTCAGAGACCCTGAATTTGTTCCAAGTCAGAGAGGAGACCAGGCATGTAGAAAAAAATACGATTAATACAAATAAGTCAAGCCCACGCTTCCATCAGCTTCGTTCCAATGCAGGGAAAAGATCTCTAAAATAATACAATTCCCTCTTAGCAAGGTCATTCTCACACAACTGTGGTCTCTGCTTTTCCACTGTTGAGCTTAAACTGACATCTGTTGGTGGCACTGCTGAATAACTGGTCGGAGCCACCACAGAGAACTGCTGCTATTTTGGTGTCTCCATCATCATTTGCCTTCCTCTAATAACTCTCAAAGATTACCAGCTGAAGCTCAGTAAATCTTAAAATTAACACATGTACCAAATACATACAGGAATAGTATAGAGACCCCTGTAGGATGAATGTAACTAACACTAATTAAAGCTTTTGCAAGAAAAGGGTCCTCTTAGAATAATTCAAAGCTATTGTTCTTTACTTTAATAACATCATACTGTAAAGATGACAGCTTGGAAAACAGACAGAAGCCCTTGGAGTCACATAGTCATACACAGCACTCCACAATCCATTTGTATAACACAAACCGCACAGGAGAGGTGCAGACTTTGTGATCACTAAAATGCCACTGACCTTTCAGAGGTAGGATCTGCACAATTCAGAGGATATTTGAGCTCAATAACATCTCCATTCTTCTCTTTTAACTGCCCATGATGTTCCATGTAATACTGGACCAACTCAGCCAAGGTGGCAAACTTCTCCCCACCATACAGGTCATAGTAATCACCAGTGTTCTGAATCTTGATGTGAGTGACAGCTCCATTTCTTCTAAAATAGTCCATTGAGGAGACAAATAAAAGAGTTATACCAGTAAAAATGGATCTGATGTTCCACCATATCAGATTTCACCTAAATGTTGAAAAAAAACACAGGAATGAATCCACCCCCTCCCTATAACAAATATAATGGGTGAAATAACCACAAAGTCAACCAATTCAATACAAAGGACTTTATTAGTTTCTTTACCTTGTATATTTTCTATTTTGAATGACTGCCCTACCAAATTATTTATATTAAGTAATGATAATTGTTCTCATCATTGGCACAGCGCCTGTAGCTTAAGTGGCTAAGGCGCCAGCCACATATACCACAGCTGGCGGATTTGAACCCAGCCCAGGCCTGCCAAACAATGACAACCACAACCAAAAAATAGCCAGACACTGTGGCAGGTGCCTGTAGTCCCAGCTACTTGGAAGGCTGAGGCAAGAGAATCGCTCAAGCCCAAGAGTTTGAGGTTGCTGTGAGCTGTGACACCACGGCACTCTACCCAGGGCAATAGCTTGAGCCTCTTTCTCAAAAAAAAAAAAAAAAAAAAACTTAATTCATTAAACACACTTTTACTTTATAATTCAGCAAATCCACCCTAAGTATTTTGTCCAAAAGAAGTAAAATTGTATAGCCACCAAAGTACTTTTACAAGCATATTCATTTGAGCCTTACAATAGAAAGAGATTTTACTATTTTTTAATCACAAAAATGTATAAACAGTGTCATACTCATACAATGGAATACTATGCAGCAAAATTATTTAAGAATTGATGCTATACATGCAACAAAATGGATGAATCTCAAAACTATTATGGCTTCACTTATGTAAAAGTGTGCAAGCAAAACTGGTCTACAGAGAAATGAGAGGAGCTGGAGAGGAAGACTGGATAGGAACACAAAGGAATTTTCTGAGGTGATGGAAATGTTCCATGTATTATGATTGGGGTACTGGTGACATAAACAAATATACCTGTCAAAACTGATCTCACTAGCCAGGTACAGTGACACGCACCTCTTATCCCACTTACTGGGAAAGCTAACATGAAAGATCACTTGAGTTCAGGAGTTCAAGGCCTCCTGAGCAACAAGGTGAGACCTCATCTCTAAAAAAATTTCTTGGGTGGTGCCTGTGGCTCAGTGAGTAGGGCACTGGCCCCATATACCGAGGGTGGCAGGTTCGAACCCAGGTCCAACCAAACTGCAACAAAAAATAGCCGGATGTTGCAGTGGGCGCCTATAGTCTCAGCTACTCGGGAGGATGAGGCAAGAGAATTACCTAAGCCCAACAGCTAGAGGCTGCTGTGAGCTATGACACCACGGCACTCTACCAAAGGCAACAAAGTCCTTTGAGGCCAAAGTTCAAGGCTGTAACACACTTAGTGCACCTGTGAACAGCCACTACACTCCAGCCTACACAACATAGCAGACCCCATCATATACACACACACACACAAAAAAAAAAATCCAAAAACTTCATCTCACTGCACACTTCAGATACTACATATAAAATTGTATCTTTAGCTCAATAGTATACATACACCACAGTTTTTTTATTTGCTGTTGTTGCAGTTTTTGGCTGGGGCCAGCACCCTACTCCTTGAGCCACAGGCGTCAGCTCCTAAAATTGTATCTTTCAAAATCATTTTAAAAACACATAATTAGAAAAGCACAGTGGCTCCCACTTATAACCCCAGTACCTTGGGAAGCTAAGGCAGGAGAATCACTTGAGACCCAGAGTTCAACACCATGCTGGGCAACAAGAAAGACCCTATCCCTCACAAAAAAAAATAATAATAATAATAATAATAATAAAGTTAAAAAAAAAATTATTCTTTAATTAGCTGGATGTGGTGGCACGTGCCTGTAGTCCCAACTACTTGGGAGGCTGAGGCAGGAGGATTGCTTGAGCCCAGAAGTTTAAGATTACAGTGAACTATGATAATGCCACTGCTCTAGACAATAGAACAAGACCCTGTCTAATAACAATGACAAAAAGAGATCAGAAGGATCACTAAAGGTTTTCTGTGAGTAAAAAAAAAAAAATTCATGGAAGTATATTTAGTATTCTACTTTACATGTAAAAACAAAAAATTAAATCAATAAGAACCAAAGAAAACCTGATTAGAAACAGAGAGAAATGAATCAACCTGCTAAGTTCATAAATATACAGAAAATTAATTCTAGAACTTTTATTTATTTATTTTTTTTTTGAGACAAATCCTCAAGCTGTCACCCTGGGTAGAGTGCCGTGGCATCACAGCGCACAGCAACCTCCAATTCCTGCACTCAAACGATTCTCCTGCCTCCGCCTCCCAATTAGCTGGGACTACAGATGCCTGCCACAACGCCCGGCTATTTTTTGGTTGCAGCCATCATTGTTATTTGGCGGGCCTGGGCTGGACCCGAACCTTCCAGCTCAGATGTATGTGGCTGGCGCCTTAGCCACCTGAGCCACAGGCGCTGAGCCTCCAGTAAGTTTTTAAACACAGCACTGACTTTAAACTTTTGGTGGGATATAGTTTAAGAACAACAAGACTCCCTAAGAAATCTTAACTTTTCAGGGGTCCTCAAACTACGGCCCACGGGCCACATGTGATGGTGTGATTGTATTTGTTTCCATTTTGTTTTTTTACTTCAAAATAAGATATGTGCAGTGTGCATAGGAATTTGTTCATAGTTTTTTTTTTTAAACTATAGTCCGGCCCTCCAACGGTCTGAGGGACAGTGAACTGGCCCCCTATTTAAAAAGTTTGAGGACCCCTGCAGGGTTTCTAATTAATGCAAATGGTATAAGTAATTCTAAAACTATATTTGCATCATAGGATTGGAATAATAAAATGAAATAGTAAAAAGTTGAGGGGAAAGGAAAAAAGAAAAAGAATAATTTGTTCTGTAGTCCTGGCCCTGAAATGTATTAGCTATGAGACTAGCTTACTAACTAAATCCCTGTGCCACAGATTCCATACCTAGAAAATAAAGTACCACACCTGGTACTTATTCACAGGTGATTGTGAAAATTAAATAAAATAATAATGTGTAGAGTGCTCAGCACACCTGCCTATGTCACACTCAGCAGAGTGCAATGGCATCACAGCTCACAGCCATCTCAAACTCCTGGGCTCAAGCTATTCAGCCCCGCAAGTAGCTGGGACTACAGGTGCCCACCACAACGCCCAGCTATTTTTTGTTGCAGTTGTCATTGTTGTTTAGCTGGCCCGGGCTGGGTTCAAACCCACCAACATTGGTGTATGTGGCTGGTGCCATAAACACTGCTATGAGCGCCGAGCCAGTAGATCATCCAAACACTTAACAGTGCAAATGTATCAAGACACTGGGTTAAAAGTCTGTACTGAGACAAGCCCAGAAGACTTATGAAGGCTTCCACCTCCTTCTTGTAGTAAAAAGGAAGTAAAAGCCAATGACTTTTTCTCCAAGAAAATAATCTATGTCAAAAAGGAATTTCCCTGGCGTGGCACATGTGGCTCAAGTGGCTAAGGCACCAGCCACATACACCTGAGCTAGCAGGTTCAAATCCAGCCTGGGCCTGCAAACCAACAAAGAAGGCTACAACCAAAAAATAGCTAGGCGCTGTGGTGGGCGCCTGTAGTCCCAGCTACTTAGGAGGCGGAGGCAGGAGAATCGCTTGAGCCCAGGAGTTGGAGGTTGCTGTGAGGTGTGGTACCACGGCACGCTACCCAGGGCGACAGCTTGAGGCTCTGTCTCAAAAAAAAAAAAAAAGGAATTTCCCAAGTCTCAAAGAGATCCTAAATAAATTAAAAATACTAAATTTACAGGTTCTAAAGAGTAAGACAAAAATAAAAACTAATCAAATAAAAGTAGTAGCAATAAAAGCAAATTCATAAAGCAGTTCACTTCTAGCTCCTAGAATGAGCTACTATAAGGATAATAAGAGACAGCCAGTTTTTACAAACTCAAAGAGTCATGTCCCAGGATGCTCACTATACTGTTCATAAAACTTTAGAACACACACAAAAAACTCCAATGTTGGGCAGCACCCGTGGCTCAAGGAATAGGGCACCAACCCCATACACCGGGTTCAAACCTGGCCCTGGCCAAAAACTGCAAAAAATTAAAATTAAAAAAAAAAAAAAAAAAACAATGTCTGTCAGTAAGAGACTGGATAAACTAATATGCTTACATTACCTGACTCTTAAATAGCCACTAAAATTAATAATTAGATCTCCATGTACAAATCTAGAACTTAGACGTTTTAAAAAGAAAATTGCAAAATGACGCATACATTATAAATCCATTTATGTGAAGTTTAAAAACACATAAACGGACTTTCTATTGTTCATATGCAGTATAAGTATCAAAACGTGTTCAGGAAGAATACATGCCAACCTCTTGATGGTGGTTTCCTCTGGGGACTGAAACCGGGCAAGGAGACAGAGGGGACCACAACTTCCTCAGTCATGTTTTATTTCTTGACAAAGGAAAGTGATCTGAAGGAACCCTAAAAAAGTACTTTTCCCATTATGAAAATAACAGAAAGCTCAACCTGAGCAAGAACGCGACCCCATCTCTAAAAATAGCCGGGCCTCGTGGTAGGCACCTATCATCCCAGCTACTCGGGAGTCTGAGGCAAGAGAATCGCTTGAGTCCAAAAGTTGGAGGTTGTTGTGAGCTATGGCACCAGTGCACTCTACCAAGGGTGACAAAGTAAGACTCTATCTCAAAAAAAATAAAAAAGAAAAGAAAATAATAGAAAGGCATGGAAAAATGCCAGAACTAGGTTCAAGAGGTACAGAACCAGGATGGAGCCCTAGAGGGCTTAAGAACTCCATGGCCTGCCGAAGCACACCCTCAGCGGGGTCCCCAGGGGAGAAGGAATGCCCTTCATTACGCCCCTTCAGCTGAATGCCAAAGCCTTTCACTCTGAGGAGGCCACACCCCAACACAGCAGCAAGGTAGGCCTTCAAACGCTCCAACTGTGGTGTTACCATTTCCTGCCTGGAAAACATGCTCAGGATTCTCTCTTTTAATTCCAACTTACCTAACAGAAAGTGTAAAGTCTCCAGGGTTACTTTTGCTGGGCCTTGCCAAAAAACTGCCATCAACTCCTCTTGTCAACAGTAGGTTTTCTGCTTCCACACCAGTGATATTTGGATGAAACCATCTTAAAAAACAGAGAGAGAGAGAGAATGATGAAAAACAAAAGATTCTGTCAGCACTACTTGCCACACCAACACAGCTAAGATGCCTTACAAAGGAGAATAGTTAATAAAAATACAAATTGAGACCGTCCTTGTCCCTTTACCCTCTTGTCCTTGGTCAATGACCCCTCTCCTCTTTCCCTTGGTACAGCCTAGAATCTGTGGGCACGGGAGGGCCTGGGGACCTAGTCAGAGGTCGAGGTATTAAAACAGAGCACTGATGGGGCTAGGGCCAAAAAAATTGACTACCTGGTCAGACTACTGAGCACAGGTAGTCTGGAATGAGACTGAGAAAAAATAAATATGTAAATAAATAAACTACCTAATAAATAAGTAAATATATATCAGTGCAAACTCTAACTTTTAATACACCTATAAAAAGAGATACATAGATAGGCAAATGAAAATACTGGAATATATCTGTCTAGATGTATGTGTGTTTATGAATTCATACACATACCTACATTTCCTATTCTGAAGGGATTTGGAAGCAATGAAGCAATGAGCACATGTAAAAAAGCCCTTATCCAGCTCTGCGCCTGTGGCTCAAGCACCTAAGGCGCCAGCCACATATACCTGAGCTGGTGGGTTCGAATCCAGCCTAGGCCCGGCCAAACAATAATGACGGCTGCAACCAAAAAATAGCCGGGCGTTGTGGTGGGTGCCTATAATCCCAGCTACTTGGGAGGCAGAGGCAGGAGAATTGCTTGAGCCCAGGAGTTGGAGGTTGCTGTGAGCTGTGATGCCACAGCACTCTACCCAGGGCGACAACTTGAGGCTCTGTCTCAAAAAAAAAAAAAGCCCTTATCCTGGTTTCTAAATACAATAGTACAATAAAACAAACGGAGCTCCTTGGAGAAATGGCTAATTCCAGGGCTAAAGATGAGGATGAGGTTGGAACATCTTGTTGTGTAAGACAAAAAAAGAGTTCCAAAAAGAACATGTCAAAAGGATACAGGAGCCAACTTGAAGGATTTGCCACTGGCCAAACTAGAGACAATTTGTTCCTCAAAATAAACAATGTTATTAATAGATTAGAACACACTGAATAAAACAGGAAACCAACAGTCCATACAGATATTAATTTTTAAAAAACTAATTCATGGGCCAGCCACATAAACCAAAGGTAGCGGGTTCGAGCCTGGCCTGGGCCTGCTAAACCACAATGACAACTGCAACCAAAAAATAGCTGGGCGTTGTGACAGGCACTTATAGTCCCAGCTACTCGGGCGGCTGAGGCAAGAGAATCACTTAAGCCCAAGAGTTTGAGGTTGCCGTGAGCTGTGACACCACAGTACTCTACCGAGGGCGATATAGTAAGACTCTGTCTCAAAAAACCAAAAACTAATTCATATTCCTCATAAAATTAAACATGGAATTACCATATGACCCAGAAATTTCACTTCCAAGTATATACCCAAAATAACTGAAAACAGAGATTCAAATAGATGTTTTTCTACTACCCATGTTCACAGCAGCATCATTCACAAAAGCCACAGGTAGAAGAAAAGCAAGTGCCCATAAATAACATAGATGAACCTTGAAAAAACACCAAGTGGCCGGGCGCAGTGGCTCACACCTGTAATCCTAGCACTCTGGGAGGCTGAGGCAGGTGGACTGCGTGAACTCAGGAGTTGGAGACTAGCCTGAGTAAAAGTCAGACCTAGTCTCTAAAAAATAGCCAAGCACTGTGGCAGACACCTGTAGTTCCCATTACTGGGGAGGCTGAGGCAAGAGGATCCCTGAAGGCCCGAGAGTTGAGGTTGCTGTGAGCTATGATGCTACAGCACTCTACTGAAGGTGACAAAGTGAGACTCTGTCTCCCCCAAAAGAGGAAACATACTAAGTGAAATAAGCCAGTCACAAAAGGACAATGCTATGGTTTGGATGCCCGGCTCCTCTAAAACTGATGTTGAAACTTAATCCCACAATAACAATATCAAAAAGCAGGACCTTTAAGAGGTGATTGGATCATGAGGATTCTGCCTTTATGAATAGATTTTTCCATTCACAGATTAATAGATTCATGAATTAATGGGTTATAGAGGCACTGGGTTGTTATCAAGAGTGGGTCTATTATAAAAGCCCCTTGGGCCATCTCTCATGGGCCCCCTTGCCCTGTACTACTTTAGGACTTTGCAGAGTCCCCATCAGCAAGAAGACAGTACAACCACAAATAATAAATGTAGAAAGAAAGATGGAATGAGAAAATCACCATTTGGCACTCTTCATATTAGTAGTTCAGGCAAGAATCATTAATGGATCCTAAAATTAGTGGGCAAACATTTCAGGAAGGACAGGATATTTATAGCAATTAATCCAAAGCAGCTCCCCACAAAATTCTTATTAATTACTTATTGATAAATAAAAATGAACTAATGAACTTCAGTAGAAAAATCTGACAAATATTATCAGATAAATCCCAAATAAGTGGCATTCCACAACTAACTGATGTGTACTCCTCAAAAATGTCATGGGGTGATGGGGAGGGCAGCAAAGAGCTATCCAGACTAAAGGCCAGTAAGAACTTAACAAAAAAGTCAGCGCACCACCTGCATAATATGATGGATCTCAAGAAAAGAAGAGTGTTGGTTGTTTCGTGTTTTGCTATAAAGGATATTACTGAAACAATTTGAAAGGGGTCTAAGAATTTGGTGACAGTGCTGTTATAACGTAAACTGATGATATACTATGGCTATGCGACCAATTCTCCTTGTTTTTAGGAAATATACTCTAAAGTATTAAATATTTTACAGCAGTGAGACATGTGTCTTTTGTGTAAATCTGAAATCATTTCAAAATAAATTTTAATTATTATTATTTTTTTTTTTTACAGACAGGGTCTCACAGTCACCCAGGCTGGACGACAGTGACTGCTTCAGTCTCCGAAGTAGCCAGTACTAAAGGTGCGTGCCATCACATCTGGCTAACTTTTTCTTTTATGACAACAGTCTCACTCTGTCGCCCTTAGTAGAGTGCCATGGCATCATAGCTCATAGCAACCTGGGCTCAAGCTGTTCTCTTACCTTAGCCTCCCGAGTAGCTGGGACTACAGGCACCCACCACAATGCCTGGCTATTTTTAGAGGCCAGGGTTGGAGACAGGGGCGTTCTTGTTCTTGCTCAGGCTGGTCTCAAACTTGGGAGCTCAAGCAATCCACCGGCCTTGGCCTCCAAGAGTGCTAGGGTTACCAGCATGAGCCACTGTGCCTGGTCTTTTTTATTTTTTAGACGGGGTCTTAACGTGTTAGCCAAGCCCAAAATGTGTTAAATTTAAAATGCTTCTAAAACACATCAATGACAAAGTCCATCATGGATGTCATCTGCTTCAGAAGAATCTTCTCTGGTTGCCAGCAAGATTTCCTTCATGGATTCCAACATAAGTCACTCAGATTTGTGGTAAGAGAGTAACTTCCAAAGTCAAATTATCCTGGACCTTACAGACTAATTCAGTACTTATAAATGCTCCTAGGAACATAAATCAATATTAAATGTAGCATCCCAGTACTGACAATCAAGTGAACTTTTAAGAGAGATCTCAACAAATATTGATTCTATTCGAGTGTTTCGCTAGAGTGAAGGAGAACAAGAAAGCAAAGGAGAAGAGCTACCATAAATCATGCATTAAGGACCAGAAGATGTGGGTGGCTCCTGTGGCTCAGTGGGTAGGATGCCAGGGTGGTGAGTTTAAACCCAGCCCCGGCCAAACTGCAACAAAAAAATAGCCGGGCGTTGTGGCGGGCGCCTGTAGTCCCAGCTACTCGGGAGGCTGAGGCAAGAGAATTGCCTAAGCCCAAGAGCTGGAGGTTGCTGTGAGCTGTAAGCAGCTCCCGAGGGTGACAAAGTGAAGCTCTGTCTCTAAAAAAAAAAAAAAAGGACCAGGA
>CAUYPK010128341.1:0-54572 GCA_963574355.1 Loris lydekkerianus
CTTGCTGGCTCCCTGTATCCTCAAAGGGATGATCATAGGCAGATCCCACTGGCCAGAGATGTCTGGAGTCTTGTCTCCCCAGATTCGCCAAGCCCAGTTACAGGGAAGCTGTTACTCAGCCGCCATCTTTAATCCACTCCCCTAATCTAGTCTTAATTAGAGGCAGTTTCCTCTTTTGCGGTAACTTTCATGACTATCTAAAATGTGAATAGGAATTAAGAAATGAACAAGAACCTTCTAAGCGGTACAGCATCCATGAAGTCTGAGAATAGAGCTTTTTCAGGCAGGTGAGAGAACAGTCAATGAACAGGGTTTGAGATGCCGAATGGAAGGAGGAGAGAAATAGAGAACCACACACACAGCTATCACAGAAGGGCTGGCATTCTGTGCTTAGAGAATTGGGATTTATCTTGGAAGCCAACAGAAAAATTTAAACATGAGAATTTCAAAACAGGTAGGTAACTCAGTTGGTAGTATAAAGAACGGATTGAGCAGGGCAAGGTGGCTCACGTCAGTATTCCTAACCTCTAGGACAGGCGTCCTCAAACTGTGGCCCGCTGGCCACATGAAGTGGTGTGAATTGTATTTGTTTCTGTTTTGTTTTTTACTTCAAAATAAGATATGTGCAGTGTGCATAGGAATTTGTTCATAGTTTTTTAAAAAAACTATAGTCCAGCCCTCCAACAGTCTGAGGGACAATGAATTGGCCCCCTGTTTAAAAAGTTTGAGGACGCCTGCTCTAGGAGATTGAGGCAGGTGGATTGCCTGAACTCAGGAGTTTGAGATCAGCCTGAGCTGACAAAGGATCCTGCCCTTAAAAGTTATTAAAAATAGAACAGTTTGACATAATCTCCTCTGTTATTACATCATGTGTTCAAATTTTTGGTTCCAAAAATGTATGTAGACAATTTTCACGTAGCATCTCTATTGAAATGCTTCAAGAACAGAGCATTCCCTAGGTAAGTGGAAAAGAATGTCACTTTGATCTTTTTGAATGAATGACTTATTAGACTAATTTGTTGCACACAGTATTAAACTAGGACATTTAAATTTTTTTTTTTTTTTTTTTTTTTTTTTTTAAGAGACAGGGTTTCAATCTGTTGCCCAGGGTTCTCTTCAGTATAGTTCACTGTAACCTTGAATTCCTGAGCTCAAGAGATCCTTTTGCCTCAGCCTCCTGAGTAGTTGGGGCTGGGCTTGAACCTGCCACCTCTGGCATATGGGGCCGGCGCCTTACTCTTTGAGCTGTAGGTGCCGCCCTAAACTAGGACATTTAGAGCCGGCTCTGTGTCTGTTCTATAAAAGAAGAGTTACCTTTTTCTTTCCCAGGCCTTCCCTCTCCCTTCAAGTCTTCAACCAGCTTAACTTCCTAACCCTAGAGCTCTTCTTTTGCTTTCTACTTAATTAGAAAGGAACGTGGCAAAACCCCCAAACAATTTACTATTCAAGGAAACAAGCACCCCTTACTCATACTGATGTTTAATTTTTTTAAAAACCGTCATAGAGGGTACAGGTAAAAGGGTAGTTTTCCTTTGTTTACCAACCTTTCCAGTAATGATTGAACTATCAGCCAATCAGCCACTTATGTAAGATGTCATGGGGAATGTGCTTTAATCCATTAAGTAAAAAACTATTTTAGGAAATGTGGGAGCCTGAGGAAGGAGGATTGCTTGACCTCAGGAGTGTGAGTTTAAAGTGATCTATGAAGCCACTATACTCTAGGCTGAACCTTTTCAAAAAAAAAGGAGGGGGGTGGTGTCTGTGGTCTAGGGGGTAGGGCGCTGGCCCCATATACCAAGGGTGGCAGGTTAAGCTGCCGCCTCGGCTAAGCTGCAACGAAAAAATAGCCAGGCATTGTGGTGGGTGCCTGTAGTCCCAGCTACTCGGGAGGCTGAGGCAGAAGAATCGCCTAGGCCCAGGAGTTGGAGGTTGCTATGAGCTGTGTGACGCCACAGCACTCTACTGAGGGCAATAAAGTGAGAGTCTGTCTCTACAAAAAAAAGAGAAAAAAAAAAAAAAAGAGAGAGAGAGAGAAAGGAAGGACGGAGGGAAGGAAGGAAGGAAGAAAGGAATGAATTAAGAAAACTCATTATTCTCTTTAGATTTCATATGAAACTTAAGAAGTCCCTGGGGGGTTTCAAAGTAAACATTCTTTTTATTTCTTAAGTAATAAGTTATTTAAACTGGCTTATCTATGATGCTTGGTGATGCTCCTTTTGAGTCACATCTCACTTTTAGAAAAGTTAAAGAAGGACAATGCCTGTGGCTCAGTGAGTAGGGCACCGGCCCCATATACCAGGGTGGTGGGTTCAAACCCGGCCCCGGTCAAACTGTAACAAAAAAATAGCCAGGCGTGTGGCGAGTACCTGTAGTCCCAGCTACTCGGGAGGCTGAGGCAAGAGAATTGCCTAAGCCCAGGAGTTGGAGGTTGCTGTGAGCTGTGAAGCCATGACACTCTACCGAGGGCGATAAAGTGAGACTCTGTCTCTACAAAAAAGAAAAGAAAAGAAAAGTT
Source organism: Loris lydekkerianus (assembly GCA_963574355.1). Taxonomy (NCBI): domain Eukaryota; kingdom Metazoa; phylum Chordata; class Mammalia; order Primates; family Lorisidae; genus Loris; species Loris lydekkerianus. Next base: position 2,516 of record CAUYPK010128341.1, read on the forward strand.
AAAGAAAAAAAGGTAAAAACTACCTCTTTCTCTTTACTCCCACTACCCCTTCTTAGCTAATTTTCAAAACCCTACTATGAACTGTTATGAAAGGCACTGGCTTCTCCTTTTTGATTTATTCCTACTCTAAGCAATTTTTGTCAATGTTAATACGAGGTCACCAGGTTCAAGCTCCTCAACCAGAAATTCCAAGTTGTCTACAATACAATAGCAACATATCTTTCTAATCTTATCTTCCTCCATCTGTACTTTACAGTTTATAGGCAACTTACTTTCTTTTTCTTTTTTCTTTTCTTTCTTTCTTTTTTTTTTTTTTTTTGAGGCCGAGTCTTATTCTGTTGCCCAAGCTAAAGTGCTGTGTCATCAGCCTAGTTCACAGCAACCTGATACTCCTGGTTTCAAGTATTCCTCATGCCTCAGCCTCCTGAGTAGGTGGGCCTACAGGTGCTTGCCACAATGCCCAGCTAATTTTTCTATTTTTAGTACAGACAAGGTCTCACTCTTGCTCAGGCTGGTCTTGAGCTCCTGAGCTCAAGAGATCCTCCTGCCTGGGCCTCCCAGATTGCTAGGATTACAGGGATGAGCCACCGTGCCTGGACTGACTTAATTTCCTGACCAGAGTCAGAATTTTGCATCAGGGAGGGAGTCCTGTCGGTTTTTTCTATTCCTGAAGTACTAATGTTTAATGACCAATATAGTGATACCAAAAATAGTCATTTTTAAATGGTTTTGTTTGTTTATTTGTTTGTTTTGAGAGGGCCTTGGTGTCATAGCTCACAGCAACCTCAAACTCTTGGGTTCAAGGAATCCTCTTGCCTCAGCCTCCCAAGTAACTGAGACTACAGGCACCTGCCACTACACCCAGCTATTTTTAGAAACAGGGTCTTGGTCTTGCTCATGCTAATCTTGAACCAGAACCGTGAGGTCAGGTTATCTACCCATCTCGGCCTCCCAGAGTGCTAGGATTATAGGTGTGAGCCCACACTTAAATGTGGCCAGCCTTAAATGTTTTAAAGTACATTTTCTTTCTTTCTTCTTCTTTTTTTTTAAGAGACAGAGTCTTACTTTGTCACCGTGTAACAAAGCACAGTAAAGTGCTGTGGCGCCACAGCTCACAGAAATCTCCAACTCCTGGGAATAGGTGATTCTCTTGCCTCAGACTCCCAAGTAGCTGGGACTACAGGCACCCACCACGATGCCTGGCTATTTTTTTGTTGCAGTTTGGCCAGCGCTGGGTTCGAAACCACCACCCTCGGTATATGGGGCCAGTGCCCTAACCACTGAGCCACAAGTGCTGCCCTAAAGTACATTTTCATTTAGCTTCTATGAGTCCATCTGAGTTACTCTATGTGTTTGAAAATAATTTAACTGCAGATCATGTATTAACTTACTCTGTGAGATTTGTGGCAAATAGCAACATGATGAGCACTGAGGCAGTATTTGGATGTGCTATATATTTAAATAAAGAAAACTTTAAATAAATGAATACCACTTTTACCCACATTCAGCACCATGGTTTTAGAGAGAGTAAGAATAATTTGTTAAATAGGCCCTTTGGTTAAATGCTTTTATCTTTCTGTTTTTTTACAGTATTGTTTTTACTTCTTACTTTTTCACTTATGAAACAGTTAAGGTCACTATTCCTCTCGTGCCCAGCAGAACGTCTATGCAGCACTTTGACCACTAGGCGGCTCTCTTATTTCATGTTCTAGTAACTGGAGGCCTCTCCATCGTTTTCAAAAAAAAAGAGAGAGAGAGAGAGAGATAATTCCTATTGTCAGATTTGGTTCATAATGCTTTCTTATTGATTGTGAGTACTCAGCCAGAAAACTGTAAACACCATTTACATTTAAAGAGTTGGATGTTGGCCAGGGCGTGGTGGTTCATGCCTGTAATGTTAGCACTCTGAGAGGCAGGTGGATTCTTGAGGTCAGGAGTTTGAGACTAGAGAGACACATCTCTACTAAAAATAGAAAAACTAGCTGGTGGTTGTGGTGGGCGCCTGTAGTCTCAGCTACTTGGTACTGAACACTCTATCCAGGGTAAAAGAGTGAAACTCTGTCATAAATAAATAGTCCAATGTTTTCTATCATCTGAGAAGGTTTAGGCTAGGCAAAAAGCCTATAGGTTGGCTGGGTGTGGTGGCTCATGCCTGTAATCCTAGCACTCTGGGAGGCTGAAGCAGGTGGATTGCACTGAGCTCAGAGGTTTGAGACCAGCTTGAGCCAGAGTGAGACCACTCCTCCCAATCTCTACAAAAAAAAAAAAAAAAAAAAAAAAAAGCCGGGTATTGTGGCGGGCATCTATAGTCCCAGCTACTTGGGAGACTGAGGCAAAAGAATCGCTTAAGACCAAGAGTTGGGAGTTGCTGTGAACTATGACGCCATAGCACTCTACCGAGGGCCCCAAAATAAGACTGTCTCAATAAAAAATGAATAAATAAATAGCCTACAGGTCACTCCTCTCCAGGACAGAACAAATACAAATCCAGGCCTTAACAAACATGACCCAAGTTACCTTATTAATTTTAGTCCCACAATGAAATATGATTTACAATTTCTGAGACATTGGCAGAGTTGGTCTAATCCAAAGTCATTCAAACATTTTCATGGATTTGCCAAGTCTTAGCATTTGCCAGGATTTTATCAAAGTTTAGCAGAAATCCATGAAGACATTTCACATTCAAAATCAGTTTTCAGATTTTTAAAAACACTATTGACTTTGGCTTTCTTGATATTTAATTTTTTGAAGAAACAATTTCTGATTACATTCTCTCCTTATTTTTTTCTTCTGTGATACTTTCTACCTTAAAATTGCATTCTTACCAATATTCAGCTTTGTTGAAAGGCCTTTAGTGTCATATTAAGATCCAAAATGTACCGTTTTTCTTTCTTTTTAAAGTTCAGATTAATATGAGGGTACAAATGGTTAGGGTACATTGTTTTTGCCTCTAAGGTAATGTATAAGTTGTTGATATGCTCACAATGTGCACATTAGGTAAGAACTTGCCAATCACCCTCCCTCCTCCCATTTTCTCCTCTCCTCTTCCTTTCCTAGTCACTAGAATATACTTGTGTTTTTCTTTCATGTGGGCATGAACATGAAAGAAAATTAGTATTGACAACATTGGATACTTGTTTCCAATCTTGTGATATCTTACTAAGAAGAAGGTCTTTCAACTTCATCCAGGTAAACACATAAGATGTAAATCTTTATCTTTTTTTATGGCTGAATAGCAAAACTTACTATTTTTCTATTACTATAAAGCTCTTGGGCGTTAAGTTTCCATTAGGATGTCTCCAGAGCTATAAATTGTCAGTAATCCCTCTAATTATAAGAATTTATATTGACATTTTTAGGTGTTAAAGCTGAAGATGAAAATGAAATAGTGCTTGGGCGGCACCTGTGGCTCAGTGAGTAGGGCGCCAGCTCCATATACCGAGGGTGGTGGGTTCGAACCCAGCTCCAGCCAAACTGCAACAAAAAAATAGCCGGGCATTGTGGTGGGCACCTGTAGTCTCAGCTACTTGGGAGGCTGAGGCAATATAATCACCTCAGCCCAAGAGCTGGAGGTTGCTATGAGCTGTGATGCCAGGGCACTCTACCAAGGGTGATAAAATGAGACTGTCTCTAAAAAAAAAAAAAAAAAAAAAAAGAAAGAAAGAAAGAAAGAAAGAAAATGAAATGGTGAGGGAAAAATTAGGCATCACTATATCTATCCTGATAAATCAAAATTCCCCAAATGAGACCAGGTGGGGTGGCTCACACCTGTAATCCTGGCACTCTGGGAGGCTGAGTGTGGACGGATTGCCTAAGCTCATGAGTTTCAGACCAGACTAAGCTAGAGTGAGACTCCTGTCTCTAAAAAAAAAAAAAATAGCCAGGCATGTGGCAGGCACCTGTAGTCCCTGTTACTCAGGAGACTGAAGCAAGAGAATTGCTTGAGCCCAAGAGCTTGAGGTTGCTGTCAGCTATGATGCTATAACACTCTACAGAGAGTGACAAAGAGAGACCCTGTCTCCAAAAAATTAATAAATAAATAAATACCCCAAATGATCAGACTGTGTTGAGCTATTGTAGATCATATTTAACTCAGCAATTGACTTTTGGCCTATGAGGAGGGGAAGCTCCATCCTTTCAATGTACATAGAAATTATATTGAGTCCCTAGCCCAAAGCAGATTTGAAGAATGAAAATAAGAAACTGGAATAAGGATTCTTTAATTCACAATTTGACAAAATTCTAGAAATAGCCTCTCCCAAGGTATGAAGAATTTCAGGAAATTATGCTGTATCTAGACCAGGAGTATCCAACTATTTTTCTCTCTGTCACACACTGGAAGAATAAGAGTTGCCTTGAGCTACATACTAAATACGCAAACAATAATGAAAGCTGATGAGCTAAAAAGGTCCAAAGATAGTTTTCATGATATCTGAAGCAAAAAAACATCCTCACAAAATCAGCATGAGACTGGCAGGCTGCAGGTTGGGCACCTTCCAACCTTCCTCTTAATTATTTTTGATCTTCTGTATCATTTACATATCTATCATACAAGAAGGAATATTTTAATCCCTATTCTCTAGGAAAGAAGTAAAAGCTTAATGAGGATAGGGCTGATTTAGCCAACCAGCTGTATTTTGTTTGGCCTGCTAAATATTTAAAATTTGTTTTTATTTGAATGGCTTTCAGGAGGGTCTGGACTTTTCCCAAACTCAGCAATTCCCAATTGTTTTATATCAAACTGGATTTACCCATTTATTACCTTCCTAATCTTTATAAGCTTTGGTTTGTACCTAGTCTGAGAACTTTCATCCCAGACATAGCATTACTATAAGGGACTAGAGGAAATGCTTGGCATTTTGAAATACACTGGAGAGCAGAGCCATCCCTGGCTAAAACTTTGAAGAGGGCAGCTTGTTTCCTGTCTCCAGTGGTGAGCACTTTTCTTCTTCCCTAGAATGTCCACGGCTATCTTATTTGTCCATTCTTACCTCATCTCCCATTGAAATCTGCACATAAAAAAGGGTCCAATACTCATTCATGTGGTAAATGACTACCAAAAAATAAATAAATGAAAGATAGCCCTACCAAAATAAATAAATACATAAATAAATAAAAGATAGTCTGTGGGGTGGCTAACACCTGTAATACTAGCACTTTGAGAGGCCAAGTCAGGGAGATCACTTGAGGTCAGGAGTTCAAGACTACCTCAGCTAACACAAGACTCCATCTCTACAACTTTTTTTTATTTGAGACAGAATGTCACTCTGTCGCCCTTGGTAAAGTGCCATGACACCATAGCTCACACAGCATCCTCAAACTCTTAGGCTCAAGAGATCCTCTTGCCTCAGCCTCCTGAGTAGCTGGGACTACCAGTGCCTGACACAACACCCAGCTACTTTTAGAGACGGTGTCTTGCTCTTGCTCTTGCTTTTGATCAGGCTAGTCTGAACTCCTGAGCTCAAGCAATCTACCTGCCTGGGATTCCCAGAGTGCTAGGATTACAGGTGTGAATCACTGTAGTTTGCTGGTTATGTTTTTAGAGAAGCTGCTCTTTCTTAATGCCTTTTTTTTTTTTTAACTTAGTAAGAGAAATGATTGGGAAAAATAGAAAAGGAAAACGATTCCTAAGAAAAGAAAGGTAAGACAAAAATTTCAATTCACCCTTTTTGAATGGTAAGATCATTGCCACTTATTTGTATGTAGGTTGCTAAAAAGGATTTTGTTAACTCAGATTTTGAGCTAAATAACCATTTAACACTAGTATATGTTAAATGGGGTATTTTTTTTTGTATTTGTATGTTTCACTATAATAAGAGAACTCAGAATAATGTGCATTGAGAATATTTTGAAAAATAATCCATTGGCTCAAATTTTATTTCTTGGTCTTTTGCTGTTTAAATGATTATTTTGAAGGGTGGGCATGGTGGCTCATGCCTGTAATTCTAGCCTTCTGCGAGGCCCAGGCAGGTGGATTGCTTGAGCTCAGGAGTTTCAGACCAGCCTTAGCAAGAGCAAGACCCCATCTCTACTAAAAATAGAAAAAGTAGTGGGGCAGAGTGGCACATATGTGTGTTCCCAGTTACTTCACAGGCTGAAGCAAGAGGATAACTTGAGCCTAGGAGTTAGAGGTTGCTGTGAACTATGACACAACAGCACTCTACCCAGGGCAATGAAGTGAGAGTCTGTCTCAAAAAAAAAGAATAAGACTCGATTCCTTTAGCTCAGTGGTTAGAGCACCAGCCACACACACCGGGGATGGCAGGTTTGAACCCAGCCTGGGCCTGCTAAACAACAATGACAAATAAAACAGTGACAACAACAACAAAAAAAATAGGCATTGTGGCTGGCAGCAGTAGTCCCGGCTACTTGGGAGGCAAGAGAATCGCTGAAGCCCAAGAGTTTGAGGTTGCTGGGAGCTGTGACACCACAACGCTCTACCAAGGGTGACATAATGAGACTGTCTCAAAAACAAATAAATTAAATAAATAAATAAATAATGATTTTGAAAGATTAAACTTATACTATTGGTATTGTATAGTGTATGGATCAATATTGCCTATAATAAAGATTTTATGTATACCAAAAAAAGAGAAGAATAGTAGGACCAGAGAGATAAGAGGCATTCAGAAATATTTGCTCTAAGTCAAGCCCCTTGCTTCATGACAAACTGAGCCAGATAAAGAAAATTAAAAAAAAAAAAAAGCCAAAAAAAAAAGAAGAAACTGAGCCAGATAAATATGGAGCTGTGTGCTAGTAACATCAGAAACTTACCCAGTGCCCTCCACCTTCATGATCAAGACTTATTTGTACTGTTTCTCACCCAGAATCTTTCTACTGTAACTCTTAGCTATTTATTCTTTTAGTTGCTCCTGTAAAAGAAAGCAGCAGGTGATAGGCTTTTATCTATTTTAAAAATTAACAAATATTTCCCCTACAGTTTTGTATTCTCCAGACCACAAAATCCTCTTCTCCCCTTCTCTTTAGCCTCATTCTCATATATCTTCTTTTGAAATATTCATACTTATTGCTTTCTCTAATTTGTTTTCACCTAAATTATGGGGGTCCAAATTCGACTTTTAGTATATTCAACTTTAGTATACAACGTGTAACTTACAATTTTATTTTGGGGAATGTTATTGATGCTGCTAATCCTGCTAAACTGGCTTTCCTAGCTCAAAACGGGTGAAATGCAGGCTCAGAATCAACAGGCATATATTCCATTATTTTTTTCCTATTTTGTAGAACTTTTTATTGGTCACAATTCTTTTTTTATTATTATTAAATCATAGCTTTAATAATGCATAACATTAATGCAATCATGGGGTACAATGTGCTGGTTTTATATACAATTTGAAATATTTTCATCAAACTGGTTAACATAGACTTCACAGCATCTTCTTAGTTATTGTGTTAAGACATTTATATTCTACACTTAGTAAATTTTACACGTACCCTTGTAAGATGTACTGTAGGTGTGGTCTCACCAATTACCCTCCCTCGACCTATCCTCCCCCCTCCCCTCCCTTCCCTTTCCCCTTTCCCCATATTCTTGGGCTATAATTGGGTTATAGCTTTCATATGAAAGCTATAAATTGGTTTCATAGTAGGGTTGAGTACATTGAATACTTTTTCTTCCATTCTTGAGATACTTTGCTAAGAAGAATATGTCCCCAGCTCCATCCATGTAAACCTGAAAGAGGTGAAGTCTCCATCTTTCTTTAAGGCTGCATAATATTCCCTGGTGTACATATACCACAATTTATTAATCCATTTATGGGATTGATGGGCACTTGGGCTTTTTCCATGACTTAGCAATTATGAATTGGGCTGCAATAAACATTCTGGTACAAATATCTTTATTATAATGTGATTTTTGGTCTTCTGGGTATATGCCTAGTAGAGGAATGGAAGGAAAGAATGGCAGGTCTATTTTTAGATCCCTAAATGTTCTCCAAACATCTTTCCAAAAGGAATACATTAGTTTGCATTCCCATCAGCAGTGTAGAAGTGTTCCCTTTTCTCCACATATACTCCATTATTTAGCTAGCACACAGGTGTGCCTCTCTTTAAGCAAATCTGCTACCTGAAAACCTGGCTTTATGGAACAGAAAGTGGTTCTTCAATTAAAAGGATTCACCAATACTTTTCTTTAAAGAGGCTTTCTTCTAGTTCAAATAGTCTTTTCAGTAACATTTATCATGCAAATCAACATGCACTTGCATAATTTGAGAGGGTGAGGGAAAAATTATGTACAAATGAAGCAACATAAAACCTCCCAATTTTATAAAAAATAACAATATGTTCTTGTGTCATGTGATTCCACCCTGCTCTTTCCTGCACCTTTCTTTTTTTTGAGACAGAGTCTCACACTGTCACCCTGGGTAGAGTGCTGTGGCATCATAGCTCACAGCAACCTGAAACTCTTGGGCTTAAGCGATTCTCTTGCCTCAGCCTCCCAAGTAGCTGGGACTACAGGCACCCACCACAAAGTGTGGCTATTTTTTGTTGCATTTGTCATTGTGTAGCTGGACCAGGCCGGGTTCAATCCCGCCAGCCTTGGTGTATGTGACTGGCTCTGTAACCATTGTGCTACTGGTGCTGAGCCTCCTGCACCTTTTTAAATAAGTCTCTACCCAAAAGCAAAATGTAAATGGTCTCTCCAGCCTAAGCAAATAAGCTCCTCCCTAAACAGATAATGGATAAATAGAAAGGAAATTAACTACCAATTTACAAAATGAATATTGGGGGCCAGGCACAGTGGCTCATGCATGCGATCTTAGCACACTGGGAGGCCCAGGCTGGAGGATATCTTTAGCCATGAGTTCAAGACCAGCCTGAGCAAGAGTGAGACACCCCCTGCAAAAGAAAAAAAAAATAGCCAGATGTACAGGGGTGGGTAGTTCATACCTGTAGTTCCAGCTACTTGAGAGGCTGCAGCAAGTAGATTGCTTAAGCCCAGAGTTTGAGGTTTCTGTGAGCTATGATGATACCATTGCACTCTAGCCAGGACAACAGAGTAAGACTACTGTCTCAAAATAAATAAACAAAACATAAATAAAATAAAAAAGGAAAGCCTATTCATATTACTATCACTTTTCTTTTACTTTTCAAAATAATTAAAAGTTTTAAGACTACATTTTATCTAAAAACAGGCAAAGCAAGAACTTCCCTTATGACTCATACAGTTCCTTGCATTTTTCAGATAAGCTCCACCTTTGGCAGCACTAATATCTCAAAAATGTGGACCAACAACCAAAGCCCCTCTATAGCTGGGATTAGGAAACGATGTTTCTGTGTGTGTGTGTGTGTGTGTGTGAGAGAGAGAGAGAGAGAGAGAGAGAGAGAGAGACAGGAAAAAAAAAAACAGAGAGGCAAACAAACTAAAACTAAGAAAACAGGAACAGTGACCAGAATTCATAAAGGTTCAAAGCCCACAACCCCCTTTGATGTCTAGAGCACTGGAAACACCATTTCATTCACCCTGTTATCCAAAAGTTAGTAGTGGCAAAACATAGAGAACTTATTGTCCTGGAAACATAGCAGGCTACTACTGTCACAGAGGTAAAGGAAGTGGCAGTTCAAATAGGACACCCATTCTTTTTTTTCTGGAAAACAACAACTCTTCCCACCTTTTCTCAGAGATCTAACTGCCAGAAACTGCGTACTCCCCTCTGCACTCACCAGTTATGTACCTTTGTATGGTAAACTCAGAAATCTGTGTTTCTGAAAAAGGTGGCTTACTTCAGAAAATTTAAAGTCATTTCAAAATTGTTGCTTTGTAACTTTGGTCTAGGTCAAACCTTGACTTCATTGTTGTATTGTGGGTTGGCATGTTTTGCCTCTTGAAAAAAATATTTGTCTGGCCTTGCATCTTGTATAAGTAAATAGGTTTTACCAGGTGGAAATAAAATTGCCAAGTTAGTATATTGGCTGGTTATTTTGTAAAGAGACTGAATACTTATATCTTCTTTTTTTTTCTTTTTTTGAAACAGAGTCTCATTATGTCACCCTCAGTAGAGTGCGGTGGCCTCACAGCAACCTCAAACTCTTGGGCTTACACAATTCTCTTGGGACTACAGGCACCCGCCACAACACCCAGCTATTTTTGTTTTTGTTGTTGTTGTAATTGTCACTGTGGCTGGCACCCTAGCTGCTGAGGTACAGGTACTGAGCCTGAATCCTTATATCTTCATAACTTTTTTTTTTTTTGGAGACAGAATCTAAGCTGTCACCCTGGGTAGAGTGCAATGGCATCACAGCTCATAGCAACCTCAGACTCTTGGGCTTAAGTGATTCTCTTGCCTCAGCCTCCCAAGTAGCTGGGACTTTGTATATATAATCATAAATCGCCACAACACCCAGCTATTTTTTGTTGTTATTGTTATTGCATTTGTCATTGTTGTTTTAGCTGGCGCAGGCTGGGCTAGAACCCACCAGCCTCCATGTATGTGGCAGGCACCCTACCCACTGAGCTACAGGTGCTGCCTTCTTCATGACTTTTTTTTTTTTTTTTTTTCAGTTTTTGGCCGGAGCTGGGTTTGAAACCATCACCTCTGGGATATGGGGCCAGTGCCCTACTCCTTTGAGCCACAGGTGACGCCCTTCAAAACTTTTTGAATTGACTAATTTATATATTCAACAAATATTTCTTTTTTTTATTAAATCATAGCTGTGTACATTGATATGATCATGGGGCATCATACACTAGTTTTATCAACAAATATTTCTTGAGCACATACCTTTGTTGTTATATCTGACATATTTGAAACCTAGTGTGGACCATTGTTTAGTTCCCTTCCTCTACATAATTACTTTATTTTAAATAAGAATAATAAAATGAATACTAATGATAGCCAGAAAAGAACATGAGTGAAAATTGTTTTATCAAATTTTGTGTATATAATCATGACAATAATAAATAAATAATAAAATAAATACCACAGTTCTAAAAAGGTAAAAACAGTAATTCTCAGTCTTCCTACTGCCTCCTAATGCCAGGACCCTTTAATACAGTTCCTCATGTTGTGGTGACCCCCTAACCATAAAATTATTTTCATTGCTACTTGATAACGGTAATTTTGCTACTGTTATGAATTATAATGTAAATACCTGATATGCAGGATGTATTTTCACTGTTACAAAGGGGTCGCAACCCACAGGTTGAGAACCGCTGGGTAAAAAGTTATTGAGTTTTTTATAATTACATTGTTTTCTTGAAAAAATAGAGGGGCCAGGTACGGCAGCTCACCCCTGTAATCCTAGCACATTGGGAGCCCAAGGCAGGTAGATTGCTTTAAGCTCAGAAATTGGAAACCAGCCTGAGCAACAGTGAGACTCCATCTGTACTAAAAATAGAAAAATTAGCTGAGCCACATGCCAGTAGTCCTTGCTGCTTGAGAGGCTGAGGCAAAAGGGTCACTCAAACCCAGGAGTTTGAGGTTGCTGTGAGCTGTGACAATAGGGCACTCTAGCCTAGGGTCACAGAGTGAGATTCTATCTCAAAAAAGAAAAAATAGAAAAAAAATGACTATACATTACTCTGTTGTGGTGATGAATAATTAGATTGAAGCTTATTAAATAACAAATAAAATAACAATTTAAAAAGAATTCATTTCAATTTTGAAAATATTACTCAAATTCAAAAATATACTATGTATAAACTAAAATATGCCATAATCAGATCAAATGTTACATCTTGCAGTTAATAATCTATTTCATTATGTTAATTAATTAATTAATTTACTTATTTATTTATTTTTGAGATAGAGTCTCACTGTCACCCTGGGTAAAATACTGTAGGGGTCCTAGCTCACAGCAATCTCAAACTCATGGGCTCAAGTAATCCTTTTGCCTCAGCCTCCTAAGTAGCTAGGACTATAGGTGCCCACCTCAATAGCTGGCTAGTTTTCTATATTTAGTAGAAACAGGTCTTACTCTTGCTCAGGCTGGTCTCAAACTCCTGAGCTCAAGTGATCCACTTGCCTCAGCCTCCCAAGAGTACTAGGACTACAGACATGAGACACCACACCTGGCCCTGTTTCACTGTTTTAAAATTTAAACACAGACGTACACAGTGCCTAATTCCAACTACATGGGTGACTGAGGTGGGAGGATTTCTTGAGCCCAGGAGTTGGACACCCCAAAATATCAAGACCCTCGTCTCAAAAAACTTTTTAAATACGAATGACACTTTGATTACAGCATGACAGAAATCATTCTGTTTCCTAATCTCTACAATCACATGCTATCAGATATTTTGAATCTACTGTTTAAATTCAAGAATATGTAGTACAACAGGATTCTGAGCTATGAACTGCTCCCAAAGTGAGCTAAAACAATTCCTAATTATTATGAATTTACTCCTGAAATGACTGTCAATAGTCGAGTTTGCATGTGTCAAGAGCCTACTACGTAACTGGAAATTCTCTGAATTAACTTTTATGTAGCATGGTGCCTGTGACTCAACAGAGTAGGGCGCCAGCCCCATATGCCAGAGGTGGTGGGTTCAAAGCCAGCCCAGGCTAAAAAAAAAAAAAAAAAAAAAAAAAAAACTTTTATGTAAATGTTTATTGAGACACAAGCAATTTATATATATATATATATTTTTTTTTTTTTTTTTTTTTTTTTTTTTGAGACAGAGCCTCAAGCTGTTGCCCTGGGTAGAGTGCTATGGCATCACAGCTCACAGCAACCTCCAACTCCTGGGCTCAAGGGATTCTCCTGAGCAGCTGGGACTACAGGCGCCCGCCACAACACCCGGCTTTTTTTTTTGTTGCAGCCATCATTGTTGTTTGGTGGGCCAGGGTTGGATTCGAATCTGCGAGCTCAGGTGTATGTGGCTGGTGCCTTAGCTGCTTGAGCCACAGGCGCCAAGTCAAGACAGAAGCAATTTAAATATTTTTGTTGGAGTTCACATTAATGAAACTCAGTAACAGTGGCCCAGGCAAGGTGACCCATGCCTATAATCCTAGGACTCTGGAGGGCTGAGGTGGGTGGATCTCTTGAGCTCAGGAGTTTGAGACCAGCCTGAGCAAGAGTGAGACCCTTGTCTCTACTAAAAATAGAAAGACTAAAAATAAATAAATAAATAAATAAAAATAGAAAAACTAGCCAGACGTCGTGGTGGGCTCCTGTAGTCCCAGCTACTTGGGAGGCTAAGGTAAGAGGATCAATTGAGCCCAAGAATTTGAAGCTGCTATGGCCTATGATGCCACAGGCACTCTACCCAGGGCGACAGAGTGAGACTATGTCTCAAAAAAAAAAAAAAAGAAAAGAAAAGAAAAAGCCTATTTAATGTTCATTACTGTTTCTGTTTGCCCCTATATAGTAATGGCATACTCAATGTGTGATGAAGTGCGCAGTGTGCTTTTATTCCTTTTTGGAAGTTGTTTGGAAAGGTTTTTGGTTAATCATAAGACATTGCTGAAGCCAGTGATGTTATGATTGAATGATTCATCTTGGTTCAGGACTTAGGATCAGATAGGTTATGAACTCTATTTTCAAACTTGGAGAGAAAATTTGAAAATGGAGTGGGCTCCCAAAAAGAAAGGAGGGTGGCTCTATTCCGAGTCCTGATCTTAAGGTTTCTAGTTTTGGAGGCAGAGGGTGCCTATACATGTCTCATTCATGAGAATTGACTGCAGACGTTTTTCTAAAGTCTATTATTTTTTCAGAAGCTAGGCCTGCCACTCCCGTTACTTTCTTCTAGACCTGCCCGTCCTCCGCAGCCTGGGAAATTTATGTACAAAATGGGTACCATCTGAATAAAAGGAGAACATCTAAGACATAACAAAATAATTAGAGGTTACCTGTGTGCATGATTCCACATGTTAAGCTTTCACTGTGCATAATATACCTACATGGCCATTAAAACTGTTGCTGGTGAACTGAAATGCAGCCACTCCCCTGGTTGTTACATGGAGGGGTGATGAATTTAGCTTCACAATCCCTGCATAAGTAGGTATTATACAACAATACAGAACTTGGAAATTTAGCCATACAAAAGAGGTGTTATCTTGTGTTAAGTACCTTGTTTATGCCTCCAACTTTTGAGAATGCCCCTAAAACTGAGAATCCTCTGTAGAAGCGAAAGAGTTTAAACTCCGAGAATTTTAAACAGTCTTGAGATTCCCAGGAGAGAGTACTATATATAGTGAGGGTTGAAAAAAAGCTTAAAGACAAGACCTATGTTTAGGGACAGAAAGCCAGCAAAGAAGACATATTAAAAATGGGCACAAAGGCAGAAGGAGAGCTGCGATAGTGCCGATATGTTCAGAAAGGGATAAAGACAGAAGTTTAAGAAAGAATGGGTGGACACAGCAACATATGTCTCAAAGAGGAGTAGAAGGAACAGGTCAATGGACTATGGGCAATCTTTGAAAAATTTTGGAAAGGGAGTTAGAAAAGCCAGAATTAGGCCAGGGACAGTGGCTCATGCCTATAATCCTAGCAGAGCTAGGACTGAGCTCAGGAGTTTGAGACCAGCCTGATTAAGAGCAAGACCCGTCTCTATTAAAAATAGAAAAAATTGGCTCGGCGCCTATAGTTCAAGCAACGAAGGCTCCAGCCACATACACCACAGCTAGAGGGTTAGAATCCAGCCCTGGCCTGCCAAACAATGTCAACTACAACCAAAAAATAGCTGGGCATTGTGGCGGGTGCCTGTAGTCCCAGCTACTTGGGAGGCTGAGGCAAGACAATCGCTTAAGCCCAGGAATTGGAGGTTGCTGTGAGCTGTGACACTACAGCACTCTACCCAGGGGCGATAGCTTGAGGCTCTGTCTCAAAGAAAAAAGAAAAATAGAAAAAATTAACTGGGAATTCTGGTAGGAACCTGTAGTTCTAGCTATTCAAGAGGCTGAGGGAGGAGAATACCTTGAACCCCGGAGTCTGAGGTTGCCGTGAGGTAGGCTAACACCACAGCACTCCAGCCTGGGCAACAGAGTGAGACTCGGTCTCAAAAAAAAAAAAAAGAAAGAAAGAAAGAAAAGAAAAAAGAAAAAAATACACGAGAACTGGAGGACAAAGAAAACTTTTAGGAAATTTGTTAGTAACATGAAAGCAAAGGGTAATAATGAGATACACTAGAAAAAAATTAACTTGGGGAGTGCCTGTGGCTCAAGGAGTAGGGCTCCAGCCCCATATACCAGATATGGTGGGTTCAAACCCAGTCCCAGCCAAAAACTGCAAAAAAAACAAAAAAATGAACTTAGTGTTCAGATTAAAGTTTTTCCAGTTGATTCTCTTAACAATATATCTTTTTTCTGTTAATATACACACACTTTGTAGGACACTTCTTGCCCTTGATTTCCCAAATGAACAGAGATGCTTCGGTGTATTTGTTCATTTTCAGAGCAGAACAATGGGCATGAACTCCAGAGTCCTAGCATTTTGCTTTGATTCAGGATCAAACCGGAGTAACGACTATTTACCTCTATTATGACAGTGCTCTTGGTGAACAGCCATTGATATTACAGTGTCTGATCTATCACGTTTCTTCTAGCCAATCAAGAATGCTCTTCAGGTGGTTCTTGCAGTGATTCTTCCTACTTGTGCTACTTGGGAGTTGGTGGAGATGTGAGAAGAGTGAAGGAATGAGGATACTGTCTACCAACATGCCTCTGTTAATACCCTTCTGAACAGATGGGATTTTGTTGGATCATTGGTGAAACCTGGATAGTACGTAGATAGTACTATCTAAGATATTAGCTGTGAATCAAGAGTCTTAGAAGACTTTCCTCCAGTCTGACAGCTTCTTGAGAGCATGAGCCGTGTCTTCTTTGTCTTCAGAGTCCTAGACTTGGCATAGAATTAATTAAAAATTATTCAAATGAATTCAACAATCAGCCACCTACTTGCTCACCACTCTCAGTTGCTAATGTGGAGTAGGATAAAATTCTATTAATGTCATGAGGCTTGAATACTGCTCAATATTATTCCAAGACATTAGAGACGAAAGAGATCTTAGAAATCATTTAACATAGGGTGTTTTCATATCGCAGATGAGAAAACTGAAGCCCCAAGTAACTTTTCAAAGCTAGTTAATGGCAGACCCAAGAGAATCCAGATCATCCTGATTCTGAATTTGTTACTAAACACCCCTAAGGCACTAAGGAGTTTGCTTTTGCTTATGTTATACTATTTTTTCCTTCTTTCTCTCTTTTTTCTCATGCTTTTCTTTCCCACGTATACATGAGATTAATATGCAAATCAGAGAACTTGGAATTCTGTGAAAGAAGTAGGAGCACTGTGTTACGGCCTAGCATGGAGGGAGTATAAGCATCAGAACTTTATCTTTCTGCAAAGTTATCCTGTTCACTTGTGTTCCCTAGGCCTTAGTTGAATGTGAGAGCCCTACCTAAGTACAGAGAATTTTTCTGCAGTCAGGAGGCCTAAGCTCTAATTTTGGCTCTGTTACCACTCCTGGGGCCTTCAGAAAGTCGCTTTTCCGCTCTGGGTCTCAGATTTCCTGATTTGTAAAATACAGAACTTGGACTACATGAGCTGCAAGGTGTTTTTAGCTACAAAATCCTATGATCTTACCTTCTGTATTATGAAGGATTTAATTTTTTTTCCCATCTTTAAGGTAAAAGCCCTACCTAAGCCCCATGGAATTTGATCACTTTTACCTTTTTGTGTGAATGTTGACAGGCCTTCTCTGCTCTGTTTGATATAACTGGAATGATTTAGTTTTTGTTTCAATGCTTTCAACTGTTGTTTTCCATTTGTCATTCTATCAAAGAAGTAACTGGTACAATAATTAAAAGAGAATTATGACTCAGTTCTGTTGTGTTCCTTTACAACTGCTACTTTGAAAATCTCTGGACTTTCTCCCCTTCACTATTCATCCAGATGGTTGGATGGTAACTATGGATCCAATCTTCTTTTCCTTCTTGTGGAATTCGGAGAGAGGTTGTAGGATCTCCTAAAGATCAGAGATCTAGAGAGATGCCTGGAAGAGGGTATATGTTCTGTAAGTAAAGGAAAGGAAAGCTGTTGGGTTGTTTTCTCTGTTGTAGCAGATGACAAGGAGTTCGTTGCAACCTGACTTCTCCCCCGCTGAGGAGGTTACTGGCTTTGTACTTTCTTGGCAAAGTTTCCTAAACATGTCATGGCAGCCTATCCCTTGTTTTCTTCTGTCTACATGTCTACACACCCAGGAATGGAGAATCAAGAGATCAGTTTTCTGGCTGCTGTTGAAAGGATGCTCTGTCAGAGGCACAGACCTGCCTTATTCTGAAAATTTCCCTGATGTGCAAAGCTGCAGAATGCATGGTTGTTACCTGGACTTAAAGACATACAAGGCCCCGTGTCACATTACTTTGTTTGCCTCTAATAGATCTTTCTTTCACTGACTGTTTCATGCTATCAGTCACTCAGCAACATTTATGAAGGGAAGACAAACCATAATCTCTGGCACGGAGGACTAAAAAATTGCTTTAAAGAGAACTGAGAATCCATAGAAACTGGCTGGGCATAGTGGCTCATCCCTGTAATCCTAGAACTTTGGGAGGCTAAGATGGGTAGGTCACTTGAGGCCAGGACTTCCAGACCAGCCTGGGCAACATGGTAAGATGCCATCTCTATTAAAAACAAAAAAACAAACAAAAAAAAAGGATGGCGCCTGTGGCTCAGTGGGTAGGGCACTGGCCCCATATACAGAGGGTAGTAGGTTCAAACCTGGCCCCAGCCAAAAAGCAATAAATAAAAGCCGGGCATTGTGGCGGGTGCCTGTGGTACCAGCTACTTGGGAGGCTGAGGCATGAGAATCATCTAAGCCCAGGAGTTGGAGATTGCTGTGAGCTGTGTGATGCCACGGCACTCTACTGAGGGCGATAAAGTGAGACTCTGTCTCTATAAAAATAACAATAATAGGGCAGCGCCTGTGGCTCAAAGGGATAGGGCGCCGGTCCCATATGCCAGAGGTAGTGGGTTCAAACCCAGCCCCAGCCAAAAACTGCAAAAAATAACAATAATAATAATAAGCCAAGTAGTGGCTGGTAATACCTATAATCTCCACTACTCAAGAGGCGGAGGCAAGAGAATCACTTGAGCCCAGGAGTTTGAGTCTGCAGGGAGCTATGATTGTACCACTGCACTCCAGCCTGGGTGACAGAGCAAGACTCTTTCTCTAAAAAAGAAAAGAAAAGGGAAGAAAAGATAAGAGAAGACATAACTAAGTACTAAGTACTATACAAACAAATACAAATTAACAAAATGCAGAGTATTTCCAGACATGTTTAGGAGCTAATTGGCATGATCAAACCTGGCTGGAATTATTATAATTAGAGCCATGGTACCCAGTGGGATGACTTTGAACTGTATGAAGAGAAATAAAATTTCTTGCTCCAGATCATGCAGTTGTAAGTGAGGAAATAGAATTTAAATCTAGACACTCTGGCTCCAAGGACACTTAACACTACACATAATACTACACTGCCTCTCTGAAGTCAGATCAAGGGAGGAAAACCACCCTAATACGGTTTTTGAGAGCATGACCTGTAGATTTAAACTCCCTGGGATTTCATCTTGCCTCTGCCATTTACTATATACTCCTGGATAATGCACTTAAAACTCTGTTGCTCCTTTTCCTCATCCATAAAAATGGGGATAATGGCAACTGTATAGGGTCTCAATGACGTATAAATGTGGTATAGTGTGTACACTACTCAGCCCAGTGCCAGAGACATAGTGATTGTTCAATAAATGTTAACTATCAATAGAATTATCATCCTAAGTCTTAGAACTTGGAGCCTTGGTGGGTTAGCACCAAGAATATAATTGCCAGAATATAATTGCCAGAATAAGAATTTTGGGTTAAGGTTATTTACCACTCAAAAGTCCACTGGTCTTGAGTTACAGACATCTTAGGAATCAGTAGAATTAATGCTGACAGAAGTGATGAGAAACTTCCTCCTAGGAGGAAGTTCCTAGGAGAATCATCAACTGAAAACATCAGTCTTGCAGAGCAATGAAGAAAAATCATGTAAGAAGTGAGGGAAAGGAAAGGAAGCTTAGACTTTGATTATTACATACCCTCTTGGGTTGTGGGTAAGGAGGAGTAGGATTGTCCTCTTATTAGTAACTTATGTATTGAGCACGAATTTTACTTCCCTTTTGGTTTCCTCTTTGTCATCCTCACTATTAATAGTGCACTATGCACATATTGAGAAGGAACCTATGCTGCAACCCTCTCTCAGAACTATATGCACTTAAAATGAAGTTAGAGATTTCGCAAGGACTTCTTCACTTTAAAGAAAATTTAAAAAAAATTTTTTTTTATGTGATACATGAGCGTCATCATTCACAGACCAGAGAGCTGCTAGTCCACAGAAGCTCTTTTCTCCCTAAAAAGATCTTCATGAAGAGGTCTTTGTGCCCCAATTGCAATGACTACTTAGGAGCTGAATCAAGCAAAGTCTTATTTTAGTTTTAGTTCAAAATACCAAGTCTGGGCAGGCCTATGTTTTCACTACATGGGAAGAGTCAACTATGCTTTTCACTACATGGGAGGGGTAAATGATTAAGTTTATTCACAGACATTTTGGGAGGCCAAGGTGATGGGTCACTTGAGGCCAGACTGTCTAAGTCATCCCACGGGATACTGTGGTTTAGTTGATTTTCTCAAATGGGCAAGGACAGAATAAATGGGAGCTAAGCTACATCCCATTGTGTGTAATGGGAAGTAGGGATGTGACACTTTGCGCCTTGAATGCATTCTGTATTCTGGCATGCCTAAGTAATATTAAGAAAAGATAGTGCTCGGGCGGCACCTGTGACTTAGTGAACAGGGCTCTGGCCCCATATACCCAGGGTGGTGGGTTTGAACCTGGCCCTGGCCAAACTGCAACTAAAGTAGCAGGGCATTGTGGTGGGCGCCTGTAGTCCAAGCTATTCGGTAGGCTGAGGCAAGAGAATCGCCTAAGCTCAAAAGCTGGAGGTTGCTGTGAGCTGTGATGGCACAGCAATCTACTGAGGGTGACAGAGTGAGACTCTGTCTTAAAAAAAAAAAAAGAAATGATAGTACTCATTATTATTGACATTACTGCTCTTAACAACACTCACTCACAGATATTTATTGACAGTAGTAGAGTATCTATAAAGGACATAGTGTCTAGTAAATAGGAGAAGCTCAAATTTTGTTGTTGACTATAAACCAATGTTTAGAATATACATTTGCCAACATATGTCTTTAACTGCATTTCTCCAAGCAAAATTCAACTATATTTACAGGGTAAAAAAGGTAGGAGGGAAGGATTAAATTAGATACATTGTAGTTTGGACATATTTTTCCCTCTTCCACTTCCCACTGTTAAAAAATTTCAGCTCCAGTTCAGCAGTGGTAAAGTATTTGCTATTACAAAGCAATGACTGCTGTATGTGAGCTCATGTTGAATGGCTGTTTCAGAATTTAAAAGGACAAGGCATATTTCATGTACCAGTCCTTAACTATTTCCATCGAGCTGTCGCCATGGAGACTAAAAACTTAAAGAGTTCCTTACAATCATTTTGGAAAAGAAATGTCTGTTTATGGCTAAGGCTTGGTCTCTCTAGAGTGGAGTTTATAGAGTTCCTTACTATTTGCTATGTAGTGAGAAATTTAGGACAAAATATGGAGCAACCTTATGGAGTAAGATGATCAGCATTTTTTTTTTTTTTTTAGAGACAGAGTCTCACTCTGTTACCCTCGGTAGAGTGCCATAGTGTCACAGCTCACAGCAGCCTCCAGCTCTTGGGCTTAAGTGATTCTCTTGCCTCAGCCTCCCAAGTAACTGGGACTATAGGCTCCCACTACAACGTCCGGCTATTTTTTTGTTATGGTTTGGTCAGGGCTGGGTTCAAACCCTCCACCCTCAGTATATGGGGCCGGGGCCCTACTCACTGAGCTACAGGCACCACCCAATAAGCAATTTTAAGAAAGGAAAAACCTACTTAGATTAGCATATGGCTAGATCCTATAGGTTATATAATTTTTACTTAGATACAATTTCAGTACTTTAGAAGATAACTTATCTTCACACTCTGAGCCTGCCTCTCTCTGGATTGTGATTGAATGATTTCTTGCCCGAACTATTCTTATAACATAGAGGGCAATCACCACCCCAAGATCAGATTTCCCACAAACAGTTAAGTCATAAACTCAAATATCAATTACCAAATATTACATAGTTTAATTTTTTAGCTGCTTTTTTTTTTTTTTTTTTTTGAGACAGAGTCTTACTTTGTCATCCTCGGCAGAGTGCCAAGGCATCATAGCTCACAGCAACCTCAAACTCTTGAGCAAAAACGATCCTCTTGCCTCAACTTCCTGAGTAGCTGAGACTACAGATGCCCACCACAATGCCAGGTATTTTTAGAGACAGGGTCTTGTTCTAGCTCAGGCTGGTGTCAAACTTGTAAGCTCAGGCGATTTCTGCCTGCCTTGGCTTCCCAGAGTGCTGGGATTACAGGTGTGAACCACCGCGCCCAGCCTAAAGATTTCCATTTTTGTCACTACTGTAATACCAATCAAATGGCTTCTTAAGAGAACGTAATTTTATTTCCCGGTAAGAAGAGAAATTTAGTCTTTTTTTTTTTTTGAGACAGAGTCTCACTGTCACCCTAGGTAAAGTGCTATAATGTCACAGCTCACAGCAACCTCAAACGCTTGGGCTTATGTGATTCTCTTGCCTCAGCCTCCATGTAGCTGGGACTACATGTGCCCGCCACAACGTCCAGCTATTTTTTTTGTTGCAGTTGTCATTGTTGTTTGGCAGGCCTGAGTCAGGTTCAAACATGCCTGCCTGGATGTATGTGACTAGAGCCCTAACCACTGGGCAACTGGTGCTGAGCCAAATTCAGTCTTTCTGATAGCCTATATTGGCACTAATTCTGAAACCAAGTAAGACCCAGGGAAAAGCAGAATTTGTTTCAGATTATTTTACCTCTTGGAACATTAATTCCATGAGGAAAGTACTTCGTTAAATTCTGGTGACATTTAAACACCTATAAAACGTGTTTGCTTGATTGTTTTTCACCACACTAAACTTTTTTCTTTGGATGCTTCCAAAATTGCACTGGAATCCACCAAATTTTAAAATATATACCCTTGAATACCACAATTTCACTTCAATAAATTTCTTCCAGGACGTTTTGCTCTAAGTAATTCTTTTTTTTTTTTGTAGAGACAGAGTCTCACTTTACAGCCCTCGGTAGAGTGGCATGATGTCACACAGCTCACAGCAACCTCCAGCTCTTTGGCTTAGACGATTCTCTTGCCTCAGCCTCCAGAGTAGCTGGGACTACAGGCACCTGCCACAACGCCTGGCTATTTTTTTGTTGCGGTTTGGCAGTGGCCGGCTTTGAACCCACCACCCTCAGAATATGGGGCCAGTGCCCTACTCAATGAGCCACAGGCGCCACCCTCAAACAAAGATATTTTTATTAATGAACTACTTAAGGAGGTCTGAGCAGCAAGGAGTTAAGGGAATGAACAAGGGTGTTACAGTGTCAGAGACTAGTAACAATAAGAAACTGTTACACGCCTGCAAATGAAGGGGAAAGGGAAGTAGTTAGTGCAAATGAAGTCCGATGAGAACTGGAGCCAAGGAGCAAGGGGCTTTAGTGGGAGATATAGCTGGTACCTGAGAAATGTGGTTCTAGAACAGGAATACAGCAGGGAAAAAATAGTCTGACCTCTCTCTCTTTCCGTGGTCTGATCACACATTGGTCAGACCTAACCAGAAACTAGCTGGCAAGCTAGAGTGGGTAATATAGTCTGTAGGTCACAGAAATCATTCTCTCAAGGGAGGGCAGGACTAGTATGTGAAGGTAAATAAATTATCAAAGAATAATATGACATTTTTCCCATCCAAAAATTTCCAGCGTTCATCCCAGGGAATTAAAAACTCAGCCTTGGCTCGGCGCCTGTGGCTCAACCGAGCTGGCGAGTTCAAATCCAGCCAAACAACAATGACGGCTGCAACCAAAAAATAGCTGGGTGTTGTGGCAGGTGCCTGTAGTCTCAGCTACTTGGGAGACAGAGGTAGGAGAATCGCTTGAGCCCAGGAGTTGGAGGTTGCTGTGAGCTGTGATGCCACAGCACTCTACCCAGAGCAACAGCTTGAGGCTCTGTCTCACATAAATAAATAAATAAATAAATAAATAAATAAATAAATAAATAAATAAAATAAAATAAAATAAAATTCAGCCTTACACAAGGCATAGCATAATAAAATTTCAGAAAACCCCTAACAAAGGGATGATCCTAAAAGCATCCAGAGAAAAAGAAAGAGATCATATATGAACGATCAAAAATCAGAATGGCATTGGATCAATCCACAGCAACACTGAATGCTATGTGACAATGCAGTGATGTCTTCAAATTTCTGGGAAATATATTTTCAAGGCAAATCATCAATCAAGTGCAAGGGTAGAATAAAGAAAAATTTGAGAACATGCGATGTCTCAAAAATTTACTTTCTATACACCTTCTCTTGCAGAGAGAGTACAAATGAAAGGAGTAAACATGCAAATAAACAAAAAAGGCAGATCTTAGCTTGACGGAACATGGGATACATGCACAGCCAAGAAGTAAAAGGAAGTCTCAGGCTGACCGCTTTGCAGGAGTCCTAGGACAGATCCAGTTCAGACAGAGCAGGAAAAAAGAAGTTTGCATTAGGATGTTTTTCAGGCAAGAAAACAAACCACTAATCATTTTCAGAGAGGTTTAACAATTCTTTTGAGGATTTGCGGAAGGCAAAGAAAATGAGAAAATGACTACTCTGAAACAATCAGCCTTTTAAATAATACTCGATGTTTTTGTTTTTGAGACAGAATCTCACTTTGTGGCCCTTGGTAGAGTGCTATGACATCACAGTTCACAGCAACCTCAAACTCTTGGGCTTAAGTGATTCTTTTGCCTCAGCCTCCCAAGTAGCTGGGACTATAGGCACCTGCCACAACACCCGGCTATTTTTTTTGTTGCAGTTGCCATTGTTGTTTTAGCTGGCCTGGGCCAGGTTCGAACCTGCCAGCCTCAGTGTATGTTGCCAGCACCTTACCCAATGAGCTACCGGTGCCACCCGTAATTTTTTTTGTGTGTGAGAGAGCAGGATCTCGCTATATCACCCAGGCTGGTCTGGCCTCAAGAGATAACTCCCACCTTGGCTTTCCAATGTGCTCAAGTTATAGGCATGAGCCATGACACCCAGACTAGAAACAAATTTTTTTTTCTTTTATTGATTGATTGATTGTTGGGGAATCAATGAGGATACAGAGAATCAGGTTACACTGATTGTATTTGTTAGGTTCCTCTTATAATTGTGTCCTGCCTCCAAGAAATGTGTCACACACCATGACTCCCATCCTCCTCCCTCCTTCCCACAACGCCTGACTATTTTCTTTTAGAGAAAGGGGTCTCATTCTTGCTCAGGCTGGTCTTGAACTTGTGAGCTCAAGCAATCCACCCTCCTCAGCCTCCCTTAGTGCTGGGATTATAGGTGTGAGCCACCGCTCCTGGCCCTTAGCTTCGTTTTTATTACTAAAAATTACCTCGGGGCTGTGCCCATACTCAGTGGGTAGGCGGTGGGTTGGAACCCAGCCTGTGCCTGCTAAACAACAGTGACAACTGCAACAAAATATATATGTATATATTCAGGCATTGTGGCGGGTGACTGTAGTCCCAGCTACTTGGGAGACTGAGACAAGAGAATCGCTTAAGTCCAAGAGTTTGAGGTTTCTTGAGCTTTGATGCTATAGCACTCTACTGAGGGCCGAGGGTGAGATAGTTAGACTCTGTCTCAGAAAAAAAAAAAAAATTGCCTTGCTACACAGGTTTTTTTCTGGTTCCTTACAAAGAGAAGAATTATTTTCCCCAAATCTTGAAGGTATGACGTTGATATTTTAATGGGGATTAAACTGAATCTGTAGATTGCTTTGGGAAGTATAGACATTTTCACAATGTTGATTATTCCCAGCCATGAGCATTATATGTTCTTCCAATTGTCAATATCTTCTGCTATTTCTTTTCTTAGTATTTTATAATTTTCTTTATAGAGGTCCTTCTTTTTGTTAGGTATATTCCTAGGTATTTCATTTTCTTGGAAGCTATTGTGAAGGGAATTGTGTCCTTGATTGTGTCTCATCTTGGTGGTTATTGGCATATACACAGGTTTCTGATTTGAGCATTGATTTTATATCCTGAGACATTACTATATTTTTTGATCAAATCCGAGAGTCTTGGGGTTGAGTCTTTGTTGTTCTCTAAGTATAAGATCATATCATCAGCAAAGAGGGAGATTTGACCTCCTCTACCCCCATTTGGATGCCCTTTATTTCCTTCTCTTGCCTAATTGTATTAGCTAGAAGTTCCAGGACTATGTTGAATAATAGTTGTGATAGAGACAACCTTGTCTGGTTCTGGTTCTAAGTGGAAAGGCTTTCAGTATAATATTAGTTTTGGATTTGTCATAGATGGCTTCAATCAGTTCAAGAAATATGCCATCTATGTCTATTTTCTTCAGAGTTCTAATTAGAAAAGAGTGCTGAATTCTATCAATGCTTTTTTTTGCATCTATTGAGAGAGCCATATGGTCTTTGTTTTTGCTTCTGTTGATGTGGTGAATTCTGTTTATGGGCTTGCATATGTTAAACCAGTCTTGCATCTCTGGGATGAAACCTACTTGATCATGATGAATGATTTTTTTAATGTGTAGCTGTAATCTGTTGGGTAGGATTTTATTGAGAATTTTTGCATCTATATTCATTAGTGAAATTGGTCTGAAATTCTCCTAAAAAGGAGAATTTCCTTTTTAGTCTTTTCCTGGTTTTGGTATCAGAGTGATGTTTGCTTCATAGAACATGTTGGGGAAGATTACTTCCTTCTCAATGTTTTGGAATAGTTTCCGCAGTGTGGGTATAAGCTCTTCTTCAAAGGTTTGATAGAATTCTGGTGTGAAGCCATCCAGACCAGGGCATTTTTTTGGTGGGAGATTTTTTATTGTTTCTTTGATCTCAGTTCTTGAAATCGGTCTGTTCAAGAGATCTATTTCTTCTTGATTAAGTCTAGGGAGGGGGTGTGATTCCAGGTATTAATCCATTTTCTCCACATTGTCCAGTTTCTGGGCATAGAGTTTCTTATAGTACTTAGCAATGATCTCTTGTATCTCAGTGGCATCTATTGTTACTTCCCCTTGGTCATTTCTGATTGAAGTTATTAGAGATTTTACCTTTCTGTTTCTAGTTAATCTGGCCAAAGGTTTATTGATTTTATTTACTTTTTCAAAAAACCAACTTTTTGTTTCATTAATTTTCTGAATGATTCTTTTGTCTTCAGTTTCATTCATCTCTGATTTAATTTTGGTTATTTCTTTTCTTCAGCTGGTTTTGGGATTAGATTGCTTTTCTTTTTCCAATTCCATAGCTGGTTCATGAGGTTGTTGATGTGCCCTCTTTCTGTTTTTTCTTTTCTTTTCTTTTCTTTTTTTTTTTTTTTTTTGAGACAGACTCTTACTTTTTCGCCCTCGGTAGAGTGCAGTGGCATCACAGCTCAAAGCAACCTCCAGCTCTTGGGCTTAGGCGATTCTCCTGCCTCAGCCTCCTAAGTAGCTGGGACCACAGGTGTCCGCCACAATGCCTGGTTATTTTTTTTTAATTGCAGTTTGGCTGGGGCTGGGTTTGAACCCTCCACCCTCAGTATATAACACTGGCACTCTACTCACTGAGCCACAGGCGCCACCCTTTTTTGCAGTTTTTGGCTAGGGCTGGGTTTGAACCTGCCACCTCCAGTATATGGGGCTAGCGCCCTACTCCTTTGAGCCACAGGCACCGCCCAACCCCTCTTTGTGTTTTTTGAACGTAGACATCCAATGCAATAAATTTCCCTCTTAAGACTGCTTTTGCTGTATCCCACAGGTTTTGGTAACTTTTATCTTCATTGTTGTTATGTTTGAGGAATTTAACAATTTCCTCTATTATGTCTTTCTGAACCCAAATTTCATTTAGTATAAGGTTTAATTTCCAAGTCTTTGCATGGGGATGGGTGAACTTTTTTTTTTTTGAGACAGAGTCTCAAGCTGTTGCCCTGGGTAGAGTGTCACAGCTCATAGCAACTTCAAACTCTTGGGCTTAAGCAATTCTCTTGCCTCAGCTTCCCAAGTAGCTGGGACTATAGGCACCTGCCACAATGCCTGGCTATTTTTTGGTTGCAGTTGTCATTGTTGTTTGGCAGACCCAGGCTGGATTTCAACTCGCCAACTCCGGTGTATGTGGCTGGCACCCTAGCCGCTGAGCTACAGGTGCCAAGCCAGAATTTTTTCTTCCATCTTGACTTTGGACTGGTTCAGTACAACATAATGTGTCTTAGAGAAGCTCTGTTGAAATTACGATGACCCAGGATTCAATATCCATCTGAAAGGAGTATGTCAGGGTCTTTAGTAAAATTTAGGAAGTTTCCCTTTATCATGGTCTCCAGTAGGGCTTCCATTCATTTGGGACAATCTTCTTTCCCTTTAGAAATCCCTATTTATTTTATTTTATTTTATTTATTTATTTTTTTTGAGACAGAGTCTCATTATGTCGCCCTCAGTAGAGTGCTGTGGCATCACAGTTCACAGCAACCTCAAACTCTTGGGCCCAAGCGATTCTCTTGCCTCAGCCTGTGAGTATAGGCACCTGCCACAACACCTGGCTATTTTTTTTTGTTGTTCTTCTTGCAGTTGTCATTGTTGTTTAGCAGGTCCAGGCCAGGCTTGAACCTGCCAGCCTTGGTATATATGGCCGGCACCCTACTAACTGAGCTATGGGCACCACCCCTATCATTTCTATATTTGAATGCTTTATGGAGTCTCATAGTTCTTTAAGCACCTGCTCTGCTTTCTCTCTCTTCTGCCTCTTTAACTACCTGGGTTAACTCAAAAACTTGATCCTCTAGGTCTGAGGTTCTTTCTTCTCTATGGTCTAAACTATTTTTGATACTTTCTACTGCATCTTTACATTCCCTGATTGTCTCCATTTCCCTAACCTCCTTTATGTCCTTTCTACAGTCTACATGTCTCTCGTCTGACTTTTGGTTCTGTTTTTCCATTTTCTCATCCATCCCTTTCATTGTCTTTATCATCCATATTTTAAATTCCCTTTCTGTCCAGTCCATTAATTTGGTTTTTTTTGCATTTTTTTTTTGGGGGGGGGGTTGAATCCACTACCTCTGGCATATGGTGCCAGCGCCCTACTCCTTTGAGCCACAGGCGCCACCCAATCCATTGATTCTTTGTAGGTGGAGTCTTCTGCTGTAGCTGCTTCATGATCTCTTGTGGGAGATGCTCTGTTTTGGTTTCCATGTTGCCTGAATTTTTCCACTGGTTCCTCCTTATGTGTTCTTTCTTCTTGTTCACCTCTTTGTCCTCCTTTTCACTTCTCCCTGCCTCCTTTGTTTTAAACAGAATTCCTTGCTCTTTTTTCCTTTTTTTTTTTTGACAGAGTCTCACTATGTCACCCTTGGTAGAGTGCTATGGTGTCCCAGCTTGCAGCAACCTCAAATTCTAGGGCTTAAGCGATTCTCTTGCCTCAGTCTCCCAAATAGGTGGAACTATAGGTGCCCACCACAACGCCTGCTAGAAGTCCTTGCTCTTGATGACAGTATGTTGCAATGTGTCACCAGGTGGTGACTGTGGTTTTTGTAGGAGACAGAGGGCACAGCCAGCAACCTCTATGGTCCTTATTCCAAAATTATTAGTTGCCTTCGGTGATCACCTAATTGTTTCCTTAGCATTCAGACCCTATTGGGTTGGGATTTTAAAGCTTACAAGAATCCTTCATGGGCAGGTCTTACAGTGCCCCTGACTCCAGTTCCTATGGGGTATGGGAGTCCCTCAGCCTATACCAAGAGTGGAGTTCTAATCCCAGCAGGCAGAATTAAGTCAGTAGTGCTTTAGGCCCCTGCTAAGACCTTCTCCCAACCTTCCCACATTGGCAGCCCCCTGGTCATAGAGACCTTGCCAGCCACCAAAACTATGGCAAGTCCATTCCAACTGGTGTTCAAATCTAGTTGCTGTATACTGTTTGAGTCTGCCCACTCTTTCAAGCTTTCCCACTCAATGCACAGCTTCTCCCAATAACGGAAAACTCTTGAAAAGCTTCTCTCATCCTGGGCTTCTGCAGGCAGCCAGCCAATCCCAGCGGGTCACATTCGCTTGCCTAATTCATCAGATTTCCACTACTCTGGATCATATGCTGTATCCAGCTCATCACCTCCTCACTGTGTTTCCTAAGCTATGACTTTAGGTAAGGTACTCGTGCCAGGTATAATGGGTTCTCTCTTTTTTCCCCAGTCATTCTAGGATAGCTCAGCTGAACAATCCTTCTGGTCCACCATCCTGCTCCACCCCAGAAAAAATTCTTATAAGTATATATTACTTTATACATAGAAAAATGAAAGATTTGTGAATTATTTTATAATTTAAAAATATTTGTGTTGAATTGTTTGTATTAAGGATGGACTTTACATACTCAAAAATCAACACAGATGAATTTCTAATAAGATTACTTTGGCCTTAGAAATCAATTTTCCACACCTTCAGTTAACAATATTCATTCACCAATTTTTTTTTTTAGAGACAGAGTCTCACTTTGTCGCCCTTGGTAAAGTGCCATAGCGTCACAACTCACAGCAACCTCCAGCTCTTGGGCTTAGACGATTCTCTTGCCTCAGCCTCCCAAGTAGCTGGCACTATAGGCGTCTGCCACAATGCCTGGCTATTTTTTTTTATTGTTGTTACCGTTTGGCTGGATCCAGGTTCAAATCCGCCACCTTCAGTATGTGGGGCTGGTGCCCTACTCACTGAGCCATAGGCACCACCCTCATTTGTAAAATTATTGTGTTTGGTATTGTACAGAGAGATGAATAAAGCATATTTCTGCCTTTAATTTTATCATTCTGAGTGAACAGTTTTTAAAATACCCTTGGCTTGAGGAGTATGATAAATGTTGTGACCTGAATTCCATTTTCAGGACATATTTTAACCATTAAAAAAAAACATAGTTTACCCGACAGCAAATATTAACCAGTAGTTAATAAAAATTATTATATCAAAATTTATTATATTAAACTTGCTGGACATGGTGGCTTGTTTCTATAATCCCAGCTACTCAGGAGGTTTGGCAGGAAGATCGATCACTTTTTTGTTTGAGGCAGGTTCTCACTCTGTCACCTGGCTAGAGAGCAGTCAATACAGATTCATAACAGTTCACTGCAGCCTCAAGCTCCTGGACTGAAGCAGTCCTTTTGCCTTAGCCTCCCAAAGTACTAGGATTATAGGCATGAGTCACTCCTCCTAGCCTTGGGGGGGGGTCACTTGAGCCCAAGAGTTCAAGGCTGCTGTGAGCTATCATCATACCACTGCACTCAAGTCTGCTGGGCAATAGAATGAGACTTTGTCTCAAAAAAAACAAAACAAAAAAAACACTACAATGTTCATTGTACCAAATATGATTATAATATTTTTCTTTTCTGATTTCTATCTTTTTTCTTTTTCTTTTTCTTCTTCTTTTCTCTTTTCTTTTCTTTTCTTTTTCTTTTTTTTTTTTTTTTTGAGACAGAATCACGCTCTGTCCTTCTGGGTAGAGTGCAATGATATCATCATGGATCTCCTGAAACCTCAAACTCCTGGGTTCAAGTGATCCTTTTGCCTCAGCCTCTCAAGTAGCTGGGCCCACAGGCGTGCACTACCACTCCTGGCTAATATTTTCTATTTTTTTGTAGAGATATGGTCTCATTCTTGCTCAGGTTGTTCTCAAATTCCTGAGCTCAAGTGATCCTCCTGCCTTTGCCTTCCAGAGTGCTAGAACTATAGGTGTGAGCCACCATGTCTGGCCCTGATATTTTTCAATAAATACAGTATTTTGCATTACTCCTATATCAAGTTTCTGAATGCAGAGCATTAAAAAAACACTGTTACCATTTAAAATTATTTATCTGTGTTAAGTAGGATTTTCTCTATATCCTATGTATTTCTCTATATTATTCAACCTTAACAAAATATAGAAATATTTTGGATACTGAAGCTTACATAAGAATACAATTATCATTTATAAATCCTAATTTAAAATTTTAGTGTTCATCAAAATAACCTTGTTCTCTGAGATTGTCTTTCCCTTAAATTTTTTTCCTGTTTCTTTTCTTTTTTTTTTGAGAGTTTCATTATGTTGCCCTCAGTAGAGTGCTGTGGCATCACAGCTCACAGCAATCTCTTGGACTTAAGCAATTCTCTTGCCTCAGCCTCCCAAGTAGCTGAGACTATAGGGGCCCACCACAGTGTCCAGCTATTTTTTGTTATAATTATCATTGTTGTTCAGCAGGCCTAGGCTGGATTCGAACCCGCCAGCTCCAATGTATGTGGCTGGCACCTTAGCTGCTGAGCTACAGGCGCCAAGCCCATTAAATTTTTTTTGAAAACACTTTGTTTCTTTATTTTAATGGATTTAGGGGGTACAAATTGAATTCCGTTACATGTATATATTGTATAGTAGTGAAGTCTGGGCTTTTAGTGTACTCATCAACATTAAACTTTTTTTTTTGTTAACATTAATAATATTCATGTCTTTTAAAAATTCAAATAGTACAAAGAAGATACATAAAAAAGAATATCTTCTTCCTCTCCCTACCCTTGCCAATTCCCCTTTTCAGAGGACAGTTTCATGGGAGAACCTCCAGAGATACATACTCTGCATGTGCCTACAACCACCTTTATAACTAACAGTCCTTAAAAAGTAAAGCAAAGCACTATTGGTAGTATACACTGTTCTGTACCATGCCTTTGTTAAATTAACATATATTTTAATATTAAGATTGAAGAGTTTCAGAAAAAATACAAAAACTCTTGGTATAGTGGGAATCATATCTCTGAAAGAATAATGTCAATGAACAAAGGGAGGAGGGAGCCAATACTTTACTTTTGAGAACTTAAAAAGATGTTATGACATTTGAGTCAAATCTTGATGGAAAAGGCATCAGGGGAGGGCAGAAAAGTAGATTATGTTAAGTGGTACTATTCACCAATTCCAAACCTAATGTCTTTGGTTCTTTGTCTTTTCTTTTAGCATATGTTTGTTGTTGTTGTTTGAGACAGTCTCACTTTGTCACCGTTGGTAGAGTGCCATGGCATCATAGCTATCAGCAACCTCAAACTCCTGGGCTCAAGTGATCCTCTTGCCTCAGCCTCCCGAGTAGCTGGGACTACAGGTGTGCACCATCACACCTGACTAATTTTTCTATTTTTAGTAGAGAAGGAGTCTCACTCTTGCTCACGTTGGTTTTGAACTCCTGAGCTCAAGCGATCCTCTTGCCTTGGCCTCCCAGAGTGCTGAGATTACAGACATAAGCCATCGAACCTGGCCATAGCACGTATTATTTGGTAGGTACAAAATATCTAGAGCAGCTGCTGGTCTGTTGAACATCATCCATACTATGGTGAAAAGGGTGCTGGAATATGAGTGTAGTTTTAGGCAAGCTATTTCACGTCTGGGCTCTGAGGCTTCTGTAGTGCTGATCAGGATAAAATGGTGGTGATGTAGGAATGGTGAAGTCAGAAAGAACACATTGATACACATTAGTTTGGCAAAGGCAGGGAGGTATTTAAGGAACAAGAACAGAACCTAGTAGGTGAGAGAATGAGGCTGAAAAAAGTAGAGCCAGGACCACATCTGGCCTAGTTTTAGGGGGATAATATTTATGGAGAGGAGAGACTCGTGACTGTTGCTATCTTGTGATGAGTAGAACATGGAGATATAGATCAAGATTTTTGATTATGCTTATTGTGGCTCATGTAAAGAAATTCTTCTTCCATGCTTATTTCATATAAGAGTGTTAGTGAATATTTGTTGAGTGAACAAAAAAACCCTTCTGAAATTTAACATTGAGAAGGAAGTACAGATACTGAACAAATAATCAGACTATAATGACTACAACAGGAAAGTATGGTGCTACCATAACCTTGGGAAAGCTTACTTAAATGGGGAGCAAGACAACTCAGGGCTCCCTGATATAAAAACTGATTAGGAGTCAGCCAGGTGACAAGAGTCAAGAGTGTTCCAAGCAACAGAATAGTATGTGTGAAGGCCTCAGGATTAGTGTATAGGGTATTTGGAGGAAATGAAAGAAGAGCAACATAGCTGGAGCTTAGAGAGGAAGAACTGGGTAGAAGTGGCCCATAGGGGTGTATAGTAAGCCTCAGGATTGGGGGCCTTTATCCTAAGGTAAAACAGAATGCTTTGGCTGGGCACAGTGGCTCATGCCTATAATCCTAGCACTCTGGGAGGCTGAGGTGTGTGAACTGCTTGAGCTCACAAGCTCAAGACCAGCCTGAGCAAAAGCGAGACCCTGCCTCTACTAAAAATAGAAAAACTGAGGTAAGAGGATTGCTTGATACTGCGCTAGAGGGTTCTGTGAGCTATGACAATGTCACTACAGCACTCTACCCAGGGTGACAGCTTGAGACTCTGTCTTAAAAAACAAACAAACAATACTTTAGGCTGAGCATGGTGGTTCACACCTATAATCCTAGTACTCCAGGAGGCTGAGGTGGGTGGACTGCTTGAGTTCAAGACTAACCTGAGCAAGAGAGAGACCCTGACTCTACTAAAAAATTGAAAAATTAGCCAGGTGTAGTGGTGCAGGCCTGTAGTCCCAGCTACTCAGGAGGCTGAGGCAAGAGGATCACTTGAGCCCAAGAGTTTGAGGTTGCTGGGTTGCTATGAGCTAGGCTTACACGATGGCACTCTACCCAGGGCAACATATTGAGACTCTGTCTCAGAAAAAAAAAAAAAAAAAAAAAAAAGAGCAGGGAGAACCAAGATGACCACCAGGATTTTGAGTTAATAAATGGCCATACCACTTACTGTGATAAGGAAAAACTGCAAGAAGAGCTAGTTGGCATTGGTGGATGAGTATTGAGGGGATGATGGATTCAGTTGTGGACAGGATCAAGCGGGCAGTTGAACAGATGGCAGTGTGATGGTCAGTGGAATTCTGAACACAAATCCACCACCTATCAATCTAGGGAGTGAATGAAGTGAGAAGCTTGGGTAGGGTCCTGAGGTGCTCTCACTTTTTAAAGGTTAGGGTGAGGAGCCAGCAAAAGTGACCAAGGTTAGGAAGAAGAATACCAGGAATGTGCAGGGCCATGGAAGGCCTTAATGAAATGGTTTAAGATGAAAGTCTCAGTGAAGCTGAAGTCAGATTTTAAGTAGAGAACATCACTCAGCAATTTAAGTTCTGATAATTCCTCTCTTTTATTAGGAAATCATGTATCAACAGTTATTGGGGAAAAAACGCCTCACAAAATCTCACTTTAAAAATGACTATCGGGGGCAGCGCCTGTGGCTCAAAGGAGTAGGGCCTTGGCCCCATATGCTGGAGGTGGCAGGTTCAAACCCAGCCCCGGCCAAAACGCAAAAAAAATAAATAAATAAAATAAAAAATAAAAATGACTATCACAATAACTAAGAAAATGGCAGGAAGGCCATGTTAACCAGTGTGATGAAAGTGTGTCAAATGGCACACAAAACCAGTGTATGGTGCCCCATGATAGCATTAATGTACACAGCTATGATTTAATAAAAAAATAAAAAAATAAAAATAAATAAATAAGCAAAAAAATAAAAAAAATAAAAATGACTATCCTGGGCTGGGCATGGCTCACACCTGTAATATTCGCACTCTGGGAGGCCAAGGTGAGTGGATTGCTTGAGCTCACGAGTTCAAGACCAGCCTGAGCAAAGAGCAAGAGCCCATCTGTAATAAAAATAGAAAAACTGAGTTAAGAGGACTGCTTGAACCCAAGAGTTAGAGGATGACAGCTTCAGAGTCTGTCTCAAAAACAAACAAACAACAAGAACAAAAAACTCTTCTATTTCCATGTCAGCATATTATCCTCTAGTGTTTAAAAATGCATAAATATTTTTGCATTGTTATAATTAGAATAATTTTGAGGAATTTGTGATTTCATAATTATCATTTCTGTGGCTTTATAATGTTCCATTCAGTGACATTTTAGAGATCTATAAAAAGAAATGGCTGATTCTATGGAAGCTATAGGAAGAACAAAGAAACAAGAAGATAAACATTTTCTCAAAATCCATCTCCCTTTACCGTAGCAGGATAGTTGTAAAGAGTTAAGCATACACAGGAGCAAATGAGCTCCTATTAATAATTCTGCCTTCTGAAGTTTAAATAAGGACACACCAATCCTAGTATGTTGCTTCTTGTAAACAACTTTACACAGTCACATTTCAACCTTAGAGAGAATGTGGAAAATTTGAGTTATATCCAAAGAAGAACAGGGTTGAACTAGAAGGAGATGTGTTTATTTTGTTGATCCTTGAAATACAAGGACTTTTTTAACAGATAAACTAGTAAAGACCAATACATCACCTTGATGCACATTGCTTCCTTTGAATCTTCAATAATAGTTATTGAAGTAAAGGGCAAGAGTAAATGATGTTTTTCTTCATTGCCATTAAATCTTAAAAACAGACAAGAGTTTGAAGGTATCCAAGTAAGTGTTTTTTTAAACCATTCTTTGATTTCATACTTTCAACAATTTGATTTACAAGTCATCACAAATATCCCTTAGTACAAAGGAGGCTGAAATGGTTAATACCTGCTTCTGTTAAAATGCTCATTTGTTTAAAGTTAAGCCCTAAAGTGATGAGTGAGGGGGGTGGTCAAATAAGTTGAAAAAAGAATTTTTCAGAAGTGTACGGTTTGAGTTTCTGTAGGAAATATAACTAGAAACAAAAGGTGAACTGGCTCCACTAGCTCTCATTACTGAGCTAAGGACATTTTTAAACTCTTTGATCTAATGAAATCAATTGATGTAATGAAATCTAACAAGATGTGCTGGAATCAGTTCATTACCTCTGAAAAGCTAAAAGCCCTTTGCTAACAAAGAAGTCTCTAGTTTGGTGATATCAAAAGCAATTGATCAGGGAACCTAGCACACTAAGGATGCTGGACTCCCTTTAGGATAATTCAGTAAATAGGTACTGAGGTCCTACTTTGTGGTGAACAAAATACCATACACATCTTCCCTGATATCCTTATTTAATAGTATATCTTCTCTCTTTTCCATTTAAGCTAGAGATAGGGGTGGCACCTGTGGCTCAAAGGAGTTGGGCGCCAGCCCCATATACCAGAGGTGGTGGGTTCAAACCCAGTCCCAGCCAAAAACTGCAAACAAACAAACAAAACTAGACATAAAAGAAGATCCTTTCTTTATGGCTTTTTTCTTTTTTTGAGATAGAGTCTCACTTTGTTGCAGCTGGTAAAGTGCTGTGAAATTACAGCTCACAGCAACCTCAAACTCTTGGGCTTAAGTGATTCTCTTGCCTCAGCC
This sequence comes from Loris lydekkerianus, assembly GCA_963574355.1. Taxonomy (NCBI): domain Eukaryota; kingdom Metazoa; phylum Chordata; class Mammalia; order Primates; family Lorisidae; genus Loris; species Loris lydekkerianus. The sequence continues at coordinate 38,887 of CAUYPK010128341.1, forward strand.
TCCCAAGTAGCTGGCACTACAGGCCTGGACACAATGCCCGGCTATTTTTAGAGACAAGATCTCTCTCTGGCTCAGGCTGGTCTCAAACCTGTGAGCTCAAGCAATCCACTTGCCTCGGTCTCCCAGAGTGCTAGGATTACAGGAGTGAGCCACGGTGTCCTGCCTCTTATGGATCTTGTTGGCAGTTTCCTGTGTGTTTCTATCTTGTGACAAGCTGAATTTGTTCTCACTCCAGGTTATAGGGGACAGACAGTGATGTCAAATCTATCCAAAGCCCCAGCCAACTGAAGGTAGGTCCTGGGCCAATAGCTTGGAGCCTTTCTGTGTTTGGGGAGAGAAAAGGAGAAAGGGAAATAGTAAGGAGATATGTGGGCCTCTGAATCACATGGAGATTCTATTGAGCACCACATTCTTATTTGATCCCTGGATAGTAATCACAATTGTATGTTTTTTTGTTTAACTGCATTTTACAGGTAAGGAAATTGGCTAGTGAGCTACCCCCCAGGTCACAGAGGAAGTGGTGGATCTGGACATAAAACTCCACTTTAGGTCTTCAAAGGCTTCCTATCACAGTGCACAGGGAACCTAGTAGGATTTCAGGTCCAGAGTGAATTATACTGTGCCTCCCATTCCTACATTTTTACAAGATAAACTGTCTATAATACACATCTAACAAAGTAGGAAAGAGAAAAGAGGCTATGCACAGGCAATTCATAGCCAAAGAGGTGAGCGTGTAGGGTGTACAGTCACTTTTTTTTTCTTCCGTCTTGATGAGGAGCTCCTGAGGTTATTCTAGAGCCAGCGCCTGCCTTCCTGAGTCCTTGCCTATACCACAAAGACTTGTTTCTCCACTATGCTGGCTGGCCAAGTTTTGTTTCAAATAATGATTTGGAGGATCAAATAAGGCCCTCTGTAGCACTTTACAAACTGGTAAGATAGCAGACATCTTTCCAAGGTATCAGGGAACAGTGAAGTGTCCGATTAGAATACAAATTTTTTTTTCATTTTTGACAGTCTCACTTTGTCGCCCTCTGTAGAGTGCTGTGTCATCATAACTCACAGCAACCTCCAGCTCCTGGGCTTAGGCGATTTTCTTGCCTCAGCCTTCCGAGTAGCTGGGACTACAGGCAACCGCCACAACGCCCAGCTATTTTTTTTGTTGCAGTTTGGCGGGGGCCGGGTTTGAACCCCCCACCCTCAGTATATGGGGCCCCGCACCCTACCCACTGAGCCATAGGTGCCGCCCTAAATTCTTTTTTTGGGGTGGGGGGACAGAAGTTCACCACATCACCCTTGGTAGAGTGCTGTAGCGTCACAGCTCACAGCAACCTCAAACTCTTGGGTCCAAGGGAGTCTCTTGCCTCAGCCTCCCGAGTAGCTGGGACTACAGGCGCAGGCCACAACGCCCGGCCATTTTTTTTTTTTTTTTTTGGTTGCAGTTGTCATTGTTGTTTAGCAGGCCCCACCAGGCTCGAACCCGTCAAACTCGGTGTATGTGGCAGGTGCCCTACTAACTGAGAAACGGGCGCCCAGCTTAAAATAAATTCTTGATTACATGAGATACAGGAGGATGGCAATAACATTTGGTAACCGAACTCTATAGATACTACCTAAAATCGTATTCTAACCAACAATTTTAACCTAAGATTTGTCTTTTTGGAGAGCTTTAAACATTAAGAAAGGAAAAGGAGGGGTGTGAAATGCTAGTAAGATTTTCTTCTCTTTTTGAGCCCTGCTCATAGGTAAATGGAATTAGGACACAACCCAGCAGAGACGTGCGTACATGTTAATACACAGTAAAGGAAATGAGTTATGCGGAAAATGCTTCAGACTATGCCCAAGGACTGCTCTGGTTCTGGACATTCCCTTTGGCAACATTCCTGAGTGTGAGTCCCCAGAGCTCCCCCCAGTGGGAAGGGAAAGATGCGCGTGGCCAGGCGCGCGTACACGTGCACTCACGTGTACACACACACGCGCGCACCCTACACATACACACCGCCTGTTTTCTCCACTCCTCCTCCCTACGGGGGGCGGGCCTCTTTCTCTTTAAAGAGCAGACGCGCTCCGCGCACACCCAGGCTCGCTAAGGCCCCGGGGGCCCGGGACCCGAGCTGCTCCCAGCCAATGGGCGCGGTGCAGCGGCTCGAGCGCGGTTGACGCTACACCAATGGGCGCTCGCGGGGGGCGGGGGCAGCGGAGGAGACACTATTGTTGATGAGGAGCAGCAGCGGCGGCGGTAGCGGCTGCACCACCTCGTTGCTGTTGGCCGCGGCCCGGTCGCCCCCGCACCCCAGAGTTCGGCTTCGTCACCCTGTCGCAGGGACCTTCCCTCCGGCCCCAAGAATCGTCCCCCTGCAGCCCAACAACAAACCCCCCCGGCTCGCCCAGTCACTGGGGGGGGGGGAGACCATGTCCCAGCGGGTGAGGCGCAACGGGTCCCCCACGCCGGGCGGCTCCCTTGGGGGTGGTGCGGTCGCCACGGCCGGGGCACCCGGGAGCCGCTTGCAGCCCATGAGGGCGACAGTTCCGTTCCAGCTGAAGCAGCAGCAGCAACATGGCAGCCCCACGCGGAGCGGCGGCGGCGGCGGCGGCAACAACAACGGTGGCTGTTGTGGCGCCTCAGGCCCCTCAGGCAACGGCGGCGGCGGCAGCGGAGGCCCGCGCACTGCCTCTCGCAGTACAAGCCCCACTCGCGGCGGCGGGAGCGCAGCGACGCGTACTAGTCCCACGGTGGCCACGCAGACGGGCGCGTGCACGACATCCACGCGAGGCACCAGCCCCACGCGCGGCGCCGCGCCCGGGGCTCGCGGGAGCCCACCTCGGCCGCCACCTCCGCCACCGCTGCTGGGTACCGTGTCGTCGCCCAGCTCGTCGCCCACCCACCTGTGGACCGGCGAGGTGAGCGCAGCCCCACCCCCAGTCCGCGTCCGGCACCGGAGGAGGTCCCCGGAGCAGAACCGAAGCTCCCCGGAGAAGAGGAGCCCGAGCGCCCCGGTTTGCAAAGCAGGTAAGTGCTGGGGTCGCGTGGCGTCGGGGAGGCCGCGGCGGGACTGGGTCCTGGGCGCGCGCTGCTCCACCCGGGGACTGCGGCGCTGCCGCGGGGCTCTGAGGACCGGGGTGGGGATCGGGGCATTGCGGCCCCGCCTTTCCTGGGATGGGTCGGGCCGGCTCGGCAGTCCGCGCGACTCCTGGGTACCTCCTCCCGCCTGGCGCGGTTCCTGACGGTGGAGGTGCATCCGCTAGTTTTGTGCTTGGCTGATAGGTGTTAATTATAAACCTGGGGTTCTAAGGCTTACCGCTGGTGACTGCTTACCTTACCCTCCCTTGAGGGTGAGGCGAGGAGTGCTTTGTCACTTCGTTAGGGGCATGGTTAATATTAGTACAGTAGATGTCTGCTGGTAAGTATTTCTGTTCCACAAAGCAGTTTCAGATCTGGGTGGACTGAATGCATTAGTAATGGTAGATTTAGATCACTGAAGAGACGTGAATTAGAGTGCGTTTTATTCTCTAAGACTTCGTAAATGGTCACGAGAAGTGCGAATTAAGTTAAATAAGATTTCTTAAAAAAAAAAAAAAAAGATTTCTTTGGAAAGGTTTATGGGCTTTGTTACTTTGAGTGTATTTCTGCTGTACCGATTTTGTGTTTTGAATATAGAAAAACGAAATCTAGGATTTGTCTCCATCTTGTTATTGTTTGGGAGACTTAAAATTTCTTTTCTGCTTATTTGAGAGCTTTCTTGGGAAAAAAAATGAATGGAGCTGTTGGGTTCGTAAAGAGTAACTTAAAAGAAATTCAAATTGTGGTAAGTGGGAAGGGACAAAATTTCTCAACTGGTTGCCTTCATGTAAGAATCTAGTGAAAAAAGAAATATATAGTTTTTAATAATGTGTTAATTTTGCCAACATATATCTTTGTTTGTCCCTGCCTGGGGAATTTCTGTTAGAATATTACAGGCTGAATGGTTGGAAATTCCAGGAAACTTAGTACAGTACTTCCTAACTAAGTCAGTCAGGTGAAGTAGTTTCAGAAATGGAGGAAGTAGGATGAATCTTCTGTTTATTTTTGAGAAGTTTTAGGTAGTACTTTTTGGAAAGAATTGTCCTAAAAAATGATGAATTGTTTTTTCTTTTTGATGAAGAAAAACAAATTACTCTAATTAGAACCAGAGTAGTGTTTTAAACCCTTTGAAGATGCAACATGCTTTTTAGAAACCTTGATTGTTAGAAGTACTTAGGACTTTTCCCTCTGCCTCAAAATGGTATCTATCGCCTACTGAACTTCTACTTTGTCATTGGTGATTGTCACACAAAATCTCATTTTAATCTTCACAGCCTTTAGAGAAGATAAGTAATAAGTGACAAAGTTGGTGTTTGAACTGTGGTTGGTCGTATCAAGGAAGTGCTTCATAATATATGAGGTAGAACTGGGTGATATATAGCACATCAAAATCACATGTACTTAGTTATTGTTTGTTTTATAGACAAGGTGTCACTGTTGTGCAGACTGGAATCCAGAGGCATGATCATAACATGTACTTAATTTTTGAAGCAACTCATTTGATATCTGATGAAAAAATTGCTTCAGTCCTTCAACCTTCTGGAGCCAGTGGTGTGTCTGGTGGAGGGGAAGGAAAGCTGTTTAATGGAAAGTAGATGCGGAGAAAGGAGGTAGGCTCCTAGACTGATGACAAAATCTGGCTACCCTATTAACTATTTAACATTCAAAGTAGAGAAGCCACCTGAGGAGTATTGGGTTAAATTTAAATAAATTTAAGTTATTGGCAGTGAAGGTGCTCTTTTTTTTTCTCTGAATCTCAGAGGAAGGGTGTGGCCTCCATGGCTATTGCCTGCAGGAGAGCTAGGCAGGTGGATTGCTTGATCTCAGGAGTTCAAGACTAGCCTGAGCAAGTAAGACCCTCTCTCTGCTAAACATACTGAAAACTAGCTGGGTGTTGTGGCTGGCACATGTAGTCCCAGCTACTGGGGAGGCTGAGGTAAGAGGATCACTTGAACCCCACAATTTGAGGTTGCTCTGAGTTACAATGCCACGGCACTCTACCCAGGGTGACAGAGTGAGACTCTTGTCTCAAAACAAAACAAATCAAAAAACCTAAAATGAATCTAGGTGGAGGCCTCTGTTTCTGGGGATCTCAGACTCTTTCATGTGCTTGCTCTTCATGTTTTCTAAAGCTTCCCTTCCTCAGATCTATCATTCCATAGAGTATTTGCTGTAAAAATTAATCATCTTCATTAGCCCCCCTCCAGAAAAGAAAAATAACACCTTAATTCTTCTGCAGCCCTTTCAACTAATTGTGAGAGTTGATGACTGTTATTAAGTCATGCTCAAGTATGAATGTCTGATAGCTTTTTTCTCAGAAATGTATTCTTGTTTCCCAGAGCAGAAGGGAATGTTTTCAGATTTCAAGTGTTCATAGCAAACACAAAAAACTATGATGAAATGATTTGCTATTTTTGTGTGACTAAATCTGGAAGGAAGAGTCTTTGTAATCTCCATTCCCTCTTTCTGACTAAAGGGAAGTTACCACCAGTTTATAACCTTGGTGAAATGTAAAAATTCTTACTGTGAAGGGCAAAGGTCTATGCAATATAGTTTTTAAAAGCTGGTATGACTCTAAGGTCCACCTGTATCAGGTTGCTGGCTTCTAAAGGTGTCTTACCAGATGAGCTGAACGCCATCACCTTTGTTAGGGTTCTAGTATCTCAAAGTCTATAAGTTGATGGTTGCAGGATCCCTATCTACCCAAGTGCTTTATTCTTCTGGGTTTAGAGCTAATCATTGGCTGATTAGAACTTCCTTTTCTTGGCTACCATAAAGTGATCCATCCCTGACAGATTTTAAACTTTCCATCTTCAGTGCCTCCCATCTCTATAGCATAGTGGATTGCCATTGGGAACTGAAGTATGTTTAGGGAAGGTAGGCAACAGTGTTAACCATGAGTTTGTTGTTTGTGCCTTCCCTTTTTTTACCTGACTCTGTCTTATTCAATATAATGTCAAGTGGGTTAAAAAAGGAGAGATGGCATAACATAAAGGTTGGGAGAATAGGCATTGGGTAGATAGCCTGGGTTTAATGCTAACTGTGTTCACCACTTAGAAACCATGTGATAAGGGGAAGTGAATAACTAACGCTTAACTTCCTTTTCTATACAGTGGGTGATGATACCCACTTCATTTGATGGTAGGGATTAAATGAGAGAAAACTGAAAAATTTCTCAGCACAGTACCTCAGTATAAAAGTTAGTTATTGTGCAGTTGTTTGGCTTGTAATTTTAGTGAATGTAACATAAATTGCCAATTTAGGCTCAGTTTTTATGGTTGTATGAAATTTCAGATTGGAGATAAGATTGCCTGTGAACATTGAGAATGGTGTTTCTCAGAGTGTGGTCTGTGGTTCATCTGTATCAGAGTTACTTAGGGCATATAGTATAATACAGAAATGTATTTGATCTTTGTCCATAGTTCTTGCACTGAGCTCCTAAAGCCCTTGTAATTTCCTAAATAAGGGGAGAGTGTCTTTTGTTATTCATAATGAACCCATTTCAGTCACAACTGGATCTCTGCTAATGAGGTGTTTTAGGTGGGGCCCCTGATTAGCCTCAGAAAGACCAGATGACTAGAGGTTTAGAACTTACAGCCCAACCCACAGACGTCCAGGAAGAGAAGTTGGAGGACTGGAATTGAGCTTTATAAAAACCTTTAAACAGTGAGATTCAGAGGTTTGGTGAACCAAAGGTGCAGGGAGAGTGGTTCTTGGAAAGGGTATGGAAACATGATGCTTTGCCTCCCCCCTATACCTTGCCTTAGGCGTCTCTTCCCTAGTGCTGTCCCTGAGTTGTATCCTTTTACAATAAACTGGTAAACGTAAGTAATGTATCTCTGAGTTCTGTGAACCATTCTAACAAGTTATCAAACCTTAGGAGGGGTCATGTGAACCCTCGATTTGTCTATAGTCAGAGTATAGATGGGTTGTGAGTCTCAGACTGGAATCTGAAGTGGGGGCAGTCTGGTGGGACCAAGCCTTTAAGCTGTAAGGTCTGTGCTGACTCTGGGTAGTGTTAGAATCGAATTGTTGAACATCTATTTGGTGAGCAGAGAATTGGAAAATTAGGGATTGGTGTTGGAAAGCACCCCAGGATTCTTGCTAAAAATGCAAGTTCTCAGGCCCTACTTTATCTAGGCTTTGAAAGTCTTCTCTTCACACTCCCAACAAACACTCCCCTGTAATTTTGCTGTACTCTAAATTGGAGAAAAATGGCTAGAAATTCCCAAGGAAAATACTTTGAAAACTCATTAGAGAAAAAGGCATTAGTACAGGTTTATGAGTTATTTTTGTAGTGTGTGGCTGATAACATAGGAAGTTGTGTTCTTGTTAGCTAACCTCTTAATTTGGATGTACTGTATCAAGTTGTATATTAACTTGGTTGTTCATTGGGGTGTGAGAATGTCAAGAGCAGCCTGGGAGATGAACTTCTCTGGACTAATAGAGTCAGGAAGCAGGGTGCCAGAACTTAATATTTGTAGCATCTTTGGTGATTCCTTTCTAGTACCTTGTGGAATATCCCTTTAAGATTTCAGTGTTTCTGTTAATCAGTGTGATGAAAATATGTCAAATGGTATATAAAGCCAGTGTATGGTGTCCCATGATTGCATTAATGTACACCGCTATGATTTAATAATAAATAAATTAAAACAAAAAAAAATTATGCTCCCCCCCCCAAAAAAAAGATTGGTGGGTAGGGGTCTGGCCCCATATACCGAGGATGGAGGGTTCAAACCTGGCCCTGGCCAAACTGCAACAAAAAAATAGCCAGGGGTTGTGGTGGGCGCCTGTAGTTTCAGCTACTTGGGAGGCTGAGGCAAGAGAATTGCCTAAATCCAGGAGTTGGAGGTTGCTGTGAGCTGTGTGATGATGCGACAGCACTCTACAGTGGGCGATAAAGTGAAACTCTGTCTCTAAAAAAAAAAAAAAAAGATTTCAGTGTTTCTCTAACATTTGCAGGATTGCTGCTAACTTCATACCTTCAAGGGAATCCTTTTGGTTTATGATGTCTCTATTTTACAATTGAAAATGTGACAAAATAGAATCTTGCTTTTATAGTTCTGTGTCCTGGCTAATAGAATTTACTTTTAATTAAGTTCAATTCTTTAAGCTTTGATTGAACTACTCGATGTGTTATTGTGCAATACAAATATGTAAAAGACACAGGGAACTTCAGAGACTCAAACTAGCCATGTAAGACCTAAGTATATAATATGATGAGTGCTCTGGGCTCAGAGTGAATAATTCAACAGGAGATGGGTATAGAAGTTCTCAGAGAGATGGATTTTTGAATAATGTTGGAAGGAGAGGAATAAAACTTTGTAGATGGATCTGAGAGGTATGAAAGCATACATATCAGCCGGGCATTGTGGCAGGTACCTGTAGTCCCAGCTGCTCGGGAGGCTGAGGCAGGAGAATTGCGGAAGCCCAAGAGCTGGAGGTTGCTGTGAGTCCTGTGACATCACAGCACTCCACCGAGTGCAGTAAAGTGAGACTCTGTCTCTACAAAAAAAAAAAAAAGAAAGCATACATATCATATTCAATCCTACATTAAAATGTTAGGGTGTAAGATGCTAGAGGGGGGAGAGAGGGAGCAGTTTTAATTAATACATTTTCAGAATGGCCTTGAGTAGAATATATGAATTAGAATGTTGGCTTGGTGCCCATAGCTCAGAGGCTAGGGCTCTGGCCACATACACCAGGGGCTGGCGGATTCGAACCTGGCCTAGGCCTGCCAAACAACAATGCCAACTACAACAACAAAAAAAAATAGCCGGGTGTTGTGGCGGGTGCCTGTAGTCCCAGCTATTTGGGAGGCTGAGGCAAGAGAATCCCTTAAGTGCAGGAGTTTGAGGTTGCTGTGAGCTGTAATGCTACAGCACTCTACCGAAGGTGACATAGTGAAACTCTGTCCAAAAAAAAAAAAAAAAAAATTAGAATGTATGCCATGGTATGTACTCTGGGCCAGGGGCAGTGACTAATGTCTGTAATCTTAGTACTCTGGGAGGCTGAGGTGGGAGAATCCACTTGAGGTCAGAAGTTCAAAACCAGCCTGAACAAGAGTGAGATCACGTCTCTACCAAAAATAGAAAAAAATTAGCTAGGTGTGGTGGCGTATGGCCCTGGTCCTAGCTGTTCTGGAGGCTTAGGCAGGAGAATCACTTGAGCCAAGAAATTGGAGGTTGCAGTGAAGTATAATGTTGTCACTCTACTATAGTTAGGGGTGAGAGTGCAAGACTCGATCTCAAAAAAAAAAAAAAAAAAAAAGTATATGCTCTGCTGCCAGACTGTCATTGTTATTTATTATTCTTACTAGCTGTTTAACTTTAGGCAAATTCACCTCATTTGTAAAAATGGGATACTAACAGTATTTACAATAAAGGATTGCTGTAAGGATAAAATCTTTGTAATCTGTGCATGAGATATGGACATCTGTCAATATTAACTATTTTCATATTATCCTTACTATCCAAGGTTGTAGATATTAAAGGTCAATTTATTATTAGTACTAGATGGATGTGCGTGTATTTAGGATGACTAGAGTGTGAATTGCAATAGGAGAAACTGGAGGATAGTAGTTCATAAAAGTACTGCATTTAGGTGCAGTGGCAGTAGCTGCAGCAGCAGCAGTAAGAATGGCGAAGATAAAAGATGAAGATGAAGAGACTTCAGTTGGGTAAACTGCCGGATATAGGGATTGAGAAAGGGGAAGTTGAGGACGATAGTTTCAATCGTGGTGCTAATTGGTAATAGTGGGGGAGGGAAGTTTGGGAAAGGAAAACAGTTTTAACATAGTTGGTTTGTACTCTTAGAAAATTAAGATAATTTTCTAGATGGTAGCAAAAACACCTTTGGAATTCAGTCAGAACTGGGGATAAAAATTGAAACTCATCTCACTGCAGTTCAGTAAGCATTCATTTATCATGTACTTCATGCTAGACATTTGTATATTGGCAGCACTTGAAATAACTAATCAATAGGATGGAAAAATGGGGGAGAATGCTGAGGATAGATAGAACTCTGGGGAGAAAACAAATATTTTAAGGTAGAAAGAAAAACATGTAAAGAAGCTTGTGAATGTGTTAGAAGGAGAAATGGTAGAATAGTGTTGGGAAAACCAAAAGAAAGATTGCATTTCAAGGAGGAGGTAGTAAAGATTTTAAAATGCTGTGAAGAGAACAATAGGCTGTCTGGAGAATAGGCTTTTGAATTTGGCATTTAGGTCAGTAGAAGACATCTGTGAAAGAGTAACACATGGGGCAAGGGGAGGCACAAATAAAATCAAAGTGGTAGGTAAGAAAGTAGAGGTAATGAATATAAATTACTCTTATGTTAGTGAAAGGAAAGAAAGTGGCAAAAAACTGGATAAAGGGTTGGGTGAGGTGGCTCATGCCTGTAATCCAAGCGCTCTGGGAGGCCGAGGCGGGTGGATTGCTGAGCTCACAAGTGTTAGTTCAAGACCAGCGTGAGCAAGAGCAAGACCTCCCACTCTAAAAAATAGCCGGGCATTGTGGCAGGTGCCTGTAGTCCCAGCTACCAGGAAGGCTGAGGCAAGAAAATCACTTTGAGCTTAAGAGTTTGAGGTTGCTGTGAGCTATGACTCCATGGCACTCTACTGAGGAGAACAAAGTGAGACTCTGTCTCAAAAAAAAACAAAAAACAAAACTGGATGAAGGATTGTGGGGAAAAAAAACTGGATGAAGGATTGTGTTAAGGTTAGTTTTAGGGAAAGGATTCAGAGAATTTTCTCTAAGAAAGAATTGTTAAGTTCTAGAGAAGATGGCAATAGTAGATGGAGCAAGGTTATGGAAAATGTGAGAGGCAGTGGGACCCAGTACATGAGAGAGCCCAGAAATCTCAGGAACAATTAAAGACACTTCTTTCTCTTAGGAGGGGAAGAGTTATGGGTGTGGGTTAAGATAATAGATAACTCAGCAATAGAAGGGAAAGAAGTTGAGAAATCTACTTCCATCTGAAACTACTTCAAATTACTTGAAAAAAAAAATAGCATGCTTGTCCTTAATACTTTATTTTTTAGTTTACATTTTATTTTTATCAAACTATATTTGCATAATTTAAAATGTCTAATAGCACTTAGGTCAAATAGAATGTTTGTTTCCCTGCCACATCTCTCTCTACTTCCTCTTCATGCCTCCCTAGAGACAACTGCCTCCAACTCTTACTGGTTTCTTTCGGTGTTTACCTACACCTTTTATTTATATTTTACCCTCTGAACTTTTTATTGGGGTAAGGGCACCCTGTTCCTACTGCCTCTATGCGTCAGAACTTTGTTGTCATTGGTCTCAGACACTACTTTTTTGTCCACTATTCTGCAGGTGGTGGTCTTTTGGATGGTTTTATGGAGTTGCTGCTGTCCAGGGCATAACAAAGATTGAAGTCCTCCCTGTCTTCTAGTAGGTGGTGGTAGGTGATGTTCTCAGCCTCCATTTTGACCTTGATGTTCAGCAGGGCCTTGTACTCCTAGGCTTGGTGCTGCCTCTCTGACTGGGTCTTTGAAAACTCCGACTTCAGATATAGCAGGACCCCACTGAGATGCTCTCTTTGTATGGTGTAGTGGGCCTCCACCATCCTTAGCCTCTTCTACAAGCTGGCCTTCAGATTTATCATGGAGTCCAGGTCAATATCCAAGGACTGGACCGTATGTCCCAGCTTGGTGTGTGTCAACTCAACAGCTCTGATCTCACCAGACTGAGAGGTAACCACTGTGGTGTTCTCCTCAATCTAATGGGACCAGTACTTATTCAGCTCCTCTCAGTTCTTCTGAGCCAGCTCATTATAGTAGCCTGTATGTCTGCCATGATCTTGTTGAGGTCCTGGTTTTGGGGGGCATCTACCTCCATAGTCAACCGAGAGCTGGCATCTGGGCTTGTAAACCTGTTACTTCCTCTTCGAGGTTCTTCACGAAGTACAGTTCCTCCTTGAGCGCCTCAGTTTCAGTCTCCAGCTGCAACTGGCTGACATGGATGTTGTTCTCCATAGACTGGTGCATGGCCAGCTCTATTTCATTCTTGACTCTAAAGTCATCAGCTGCAAGATAGGCATTGTCAATCTGTAGAATGATGTGGGCCTTGTCCACAGAATTTGCAAAGATCTGAGCCCTCAGGTCCTCAGTGGTCTTGAAGTAATGTGCCCAGTCTTTGACATTGGGTCCCTTCTCCAGGTATTCACAAATTTTGCTCTCCAGGCTCCTCATTTTCTCCAGATAGGCCAGGTGGCCTTCAATTCTGAAATCTGAGTAGTTCTTGCATGGTCTCCTTGGTTTGGATGCCTCCCATCCTGTGGCCATGCCCCTTCCCCCTAAGTCACCCCACAACACAGAGTTCCAGGAGCCAGAGCCCCGGATGCCTGCATAGATGCTGGCTGTACTGCTGACAGGCTGGACAATGTTGCTGGGTACCTGGATGGAACCCAGGAACTGGTAGTTAGTGGAGAAAGAAGGTAATGGAGCGAGTGGTGAAATTCATGCTGTCTGAGGAGGAAGATGAGAGGATAAGACTCTCAGGGTCAAGTTGGGTTACCTACACATTTCTAAATAATAATGCTTATACTGCAGCTTTAGAAATTAGTTTTCTTTTTTATTTTTATGTATTATATGGTGATTTTCTTATTTCCCTTCTTTCTTTCTTAGAAAGAGGGTTTTACGGGTGGCGCCTGTGGCTCACTGAGTAGGGAGCCGGCCCCATATACCCAGGGTGAGGGGTTCAAACCCAGCCCCAGCCAAACTGCAATAAAAAAAATAGCTGGGCATTGTGGCGGGCATCTGTAGTCCCACCTACTCAGGAGGCTGAGGCAAGAGAATTGCCTAAGTCCAAGAGCTGGAGGTTGCTGTGAGCTGTGACACTATGGCACTCTACCGAGGGTGACAAAGTGAGACTCTTATCTCTTAAAAAAAAAAAAAAGAAAAGAAAGAAAAAGAAACAGGGTTTTGCTTTGTTGCCTGGGCTGGTGTCAAACTCCTGGCCTCAAGAGATCCTGCCTTGGCCTTCCAAAGTGCTAGGATGCTAGAATTGAAGGTGTGAGCCAATATTCCTGGTCTCTCTTTCTCTCTCTTTTTAATAGACATGGTCTTATTCTGTCACCCAGGCTGCACTGCAGTGGCATGATCATAGCTCACTGCAGCCTTGAACTCCTGGCTTCAACATTCTTCTTGCTTTGACTGCTCAAAGCTCTGGGATTACCAGCTCTGTGAGCCACCAGGCCCAGTCTAGTGATTTTGTACTATGGAAAACGTACATTTAACAAACACCCTACTTGGCTATCTTCCTCATTCCTCCCATTGTAATCATAGCAATCTTTTGGTTAAATAAGTATTAATGTTTAAATTATTATGACTATGAATATTGTTTACAGCAGAACCTGTGTGTGGTACAATACAGTTGGCATTTTCTTTCTTTAATAACTTCTTATGCTTCAAGAAGTTTTAAAATTGCTTTTTGTTTGCTTTATTTTATATGTACTTATCAAAATTTATCCCCAAACTTCTTTTAAATATTTAAAAACATATCAAGTCATTTTTCACTTTTGCTTATCTTTGGGCAGTGGGTGGGTTATTTCTTTTGAAGTTCTTCATTTTCCTATTCCAAAACTGGCTCCCTGATCGCTAGGTCTGTGGGACAGCTGCTATCTTTGAACTTCCCTGGGAATTCCCTTCACCTTTGTCCTGTTTGGGGTACTTGATTTCTGGATCTTGTTTTGCTGGAGAATATTCTCTGATAATTTTTTGAGTTAAGGTACATGGGAGATACATAATCTTTTAAGACCTTGAATGTCAGGGTGGCGCCTGTGGTTCAGTGGGTAGGACGCCGGCCCCATATACTGAAGGTGGCGGGTTCAAACCCAGCCTCTGCTGAACTGCAACAAAAAAATAGCCGGGTGTTGTGGGGGAGCCTGTAGTCCCAGGTACTCGGAAGGCTGAGGCAATAGAATCACCTAAGCCCAAGAGCTGGAGGTTGCTGTGAGCTGTGACACTACGGCACTCTACCGCAGGCGATAAAGTGAGACTCTGTCTCTACAAGAAAAGAAAAGGAGACCTTGAATGTCTGAGGATATATATATGTTTTATTTATTTATTTATTTATTTGAAACAGAGTCTCATTATGTCGCTCTCAGTGGAGTGTGCCATTGTGTCATAACTCACAGTAACCTCAAACTCCTGGGCTTAAGCAATTCTCTTGCCTCAGCCTCCCAAGTAGCCAGGACTACAGGCACCTGCCACAACACCTAGCTATTTTCTGGTTGCAGGTGTCATTGTTGTTTGGCAGGCCCAGGCTGGGTTCAAACCTGCCAGCTCTGGTGTATGTGGCTGGCACCCTAGCCTCTGTGCTACAGGTGCTGAGCCAGTCTGAGGATATACTTTCAAACTTGTTTTAATTAGGTGTAGAATTAGAATTCTATGTTGGAGATAATTTTTCTACTGAAAGCACTTCATCTTCTAGTTTCTCGAATTGCTGTTGAGAACTCTGATGCCATTCCAATTCTTAGCCAGTGTGTGTGTTTTCTCTATTTAGTGTTACCACCATTCTAAAATGAGGATTGCCTTGGTGTGAGGTGTGTGTGTGTGTGGTTTTTTTTTTTTTTTTTTTTTCTGTAGAAACAAAGTCTCACTTTACCGCCCTTGGTAGAGTGCCTTGCATCACACAGCTCACAGCAACCTCCAACTCTTGGGCTTAGACGATTCTCTTGCCTCAGCCTCCCAAGTAACTGAGATTACAGACTCCTGCCACAATGCCCGGCTATTTTTTTGTTGCAGTTTGGCCGGGGCCTGGGTTTGAACTTGTCACCCTTGGTATATGGAGCCAGCGCCCTACCCACTGAGCCATAGGCACCGCCCCAGGTGTGTGTTTTTTATTCATTTTACTGGGAGTTTTTCTTCTATCTTTTCTTCTTTCTGTTGTCTTTGTTTTAGTTTTTTGGAACCCTTGTTATCCAGAGGTGGTATCTCTTGGACTTATACATTTCTATCCCAGTTCCATCTCATTATCTTTTTTGTTTTTCTTTTCAGCAATTTATTTTTATCTGTTTCCTTTTTATTGCTTTTTTTTACATTTTGGCTATCATATTTTCATTTTCCAAGAGCACTTAACCTTGCTCTCTGATTGTTTCTTTTCTTTCTTTTTTTTTTTTTTTTTTGATTTTATAATTTTATTTGAGGTGTCTGACAATCACCAGTTAGTTCTCATCCACGTTGACTGTCTGTAGATTTTTGAAAGTGGTAACAGGTACATAGGTAACCAAAGCATAGAGCTTGTTTGGTGAATCTTCATCTTCATTGTGTTTTCTGGATAACCGCACATGGATACGATATGGGACATTCCTTATGCCTTTGGCCCAGACAGCTTTGTTAAGCCTCTCCCCTCCCTCCCCACACTTTCCCTTTTCCCCCTATTCTTAGATTGTAATTGGGTAATAGCTTTCATGTGAAGGTCCTAAATTAGTTTCATAGTAGGGGTGAATACATTGGGTGCTTTTTCTTCCATTCTTGAGAGACTTTACTAAGAAGAATATGTTCCAGCTCCATCCATGTAAACATGAAAGAGGTAAAGTCTCCATCTTTCTTTAAGGCTGTGTAGTATTCCATGGTGTACATATACCATAATTTATTAAT